>PVIJ01000553.1:0-67441 GCA_004024925.1 Scalopus aquaticus
TTTTCTCTTTCTTTCTGGCTTATTTCACTGAGTATGATCCCCTCTAATTCCATCCTAGTCGTTGCAAATTGCATGTGTTTATCATCTTTGAATGCTGAATAGTATTCCATTGTGTATATGGACCACATTAATTCACATTTAAATAAACACTGGTTACAATTAAGTTGTCCTTGATGAAGTAGTAATAATTGATATTCTTATTAACCTTCAACTTTTAATATAGTGTGCGACAAAATAAAAGCATACATAAGGTGCTTATGCTGCACCCCAAATTATAACAGTCCCCTCAAGGAAGAGCACATAGGCAAACGCTTGAGTGGCCAGCTAAACTAGCTACTTTTTCATAGAGCACCATTTCTTCTTGAAAGTTTGACTAACAGAAAGTCTGGCTATTTGGACTCAGGTATTGTCATACATGTTCCAAAAAAGAATGAACTCTGCCTGCCATTTCAAGAAAAAGTGGACAGTGCTTCTTGCCAATGACAAAATTCAAACTTTTGAGTAAAATTTTGAATTTAGGAATAATTGTGTCTGCCATGATGAAAATGACCATTTCCAGATGAGTGGTGATATGAACAAACATGATCTTTTTAACATCACCTAAGAAATGTGCCAACATTTGGAGGATCTGCATATTCAATAATGCAATATTTGCAAATGATCAATGCATGATAATACATAACTTCACTTGGGTAAAAGAGCTGTTGAGAATATGATAAAGCCCAGTGGATGAGAATGTAATAAATACAAGAGTTCACTGAAATGATTACAAATAGAAACTTGTACTTCGTATGTAGCATGAAAGAAAAATAACCACAATTATCTGAAAAAGGGGTTGACCAACTATGGACATTGTGGGGTTGAATTTTTTTTCCTCCACCCTAACCAAATCCATATAGTGCAACACATAAAATTCAGAAGAGGATACGAGAAGGTAGCCATCTTCTTTTAAGCCAAGATATCAAAGATTTGCAAAAATGTAAAACAGTGGCACATTTCTTGCAAATTTTTTAAATCATCATTTTTCAAAGTATGTCACTGATGTTATAATACAATAAAGGTAATAAATGTTATTACATATGGAATACTTTAAACTGAATTTTTGTTTTAATTTCCAATAAGCAGATGCCAATAGGTATACCTCCCATTTAAAAATGTCCTTTGGGGTCTTTAATAGTTTTTAAATAAACAGATGTCCTGCCACCAAAGCGCTTGAGAACTGCTGATTTGTGCAGTCAATATGCCCATTTGTATCTCTTAAAGATCAGAAGTCTTGTGTTGTTGTTGTTTTTTAACATAATGACAATCTCACTCTTAAAATGAACAGCTGGCAGTGAAGCTGTTGAGGAGAATTTAGAATTGAAACATAAACTACAGCTTGCAAAATGTACCCTGACTCACAGACAGATAATGTGTGCTAGACCAATCCCTGCTGTGCACCCCAGACTCTCCGACGCGCCGCCCCAGTTCATGCAGACCCATATGTCCCGAGCAAGGCCAGACAGACTGATCAAAATGACAGACAAACAGTGTCTGTGCACGGATTCGCGCGCGCCAAAGATCAGTTCGCTCCCCATGAGAGCAGCTCCCGAGGTAACCAGTCTGGTCCCGTCCTGCCACCACCCCCGATGACTGACTCTCGTCCCCCAAGCCTGCCAAGTGCCCCTCCCCTAACCACTTCTTTTGAGACACTCCATGGTTCCCACGGCAACTTACTGGGTGCGGCAAATAATATTTTTTTAAATACAACAGGTGTGCCGGTAGCTGATGGGAAATGAGCATCCTACATCCCAGCCACTGTCTGCTCCGGCCCAAACCACTGGAACCGCCTCCCGCCCAGGCTCCCGGCCCCGCCCATGAAGACTACGGAACAGATCACCGCAAGCTCAGCAGCTTAAGGCAACCACTTTAATTTGCTCACGGTGTGTGGATCGGGATTTGGGAAAGGGCACAGCAAGGACACCTGTGTCTGCTCCCTAGAGCCTGAGGCTCGGCTGGCGACATGAGGCCAATGATGTCTGGATGGCTCAAGCTAGAATCATCTAAACGCTTGTCCTCTCACATGTCTGATGCCTGCACTGGGAGAACTCCGAGGAATGGGAGTCCCTCCCTAGGCACCCCCCATGTCTGGCAGTCTTGTGGGGAGTGCAGTGGGCCCCGGTCTGCCATCGCCCTCCATCGTGGCAAGCACATCACAAGTCTGCCTGGGCTCCAGGGGAGGGCAGTTATGTGACACCTCTCGATGGGACTTTTGAAAGTCCTAGAAGGACATGCAGGATGGAAGTTTCGCTGGTGGTCGTCATCACACACTCTCCCCACTCGGAATGCACGGCTTTGCTACAGCCCAGAAGGCCCTACAAGGCCTAAAGTTCCAGCTCCTGTCTGGTATCTGCTGTGGTCGGACTCACTCCTCCCAGCTCCCTCTGACTCTTCCCAAGCCTGGCTCCTTCTCAGCGCCCAGGTTCACACCAGCGTCCCTCCCTAACAATGCCTGTAAACAGTCCCACGCCCAGAGTTAATAGGTTGGTTGATTTGAGGCAACCAATGATGAATGGCAGAGGCATAGCCGCTGTGCAATCCAGAATTCTCCAGAGCGTCTTCTGTGACACATTAGTTTAACCAGATGTTCGTTAGACATTATTTAATTCATTAGACATTATTTAAAATATGACTCCCTAGCACAAACCTGTAAAGCTGAGTGAAACAAAGTTGCAGAGCTATCTTTACAGGATCATGTGGGGCCTGGCGCTCTCCAGAAGGATGTGAGGGCCCCAGACCTCAGCTCACACACCATGAAACCCTTTTATTCGAGTCACTTCTCCTGACTCCACTTGGCAAAACACTTTTCCAAACAGTCCCATTCCTAAGTTTACAAAGCAAAAAGCCAGAGTTCCCCTAAGTTGTTCTACCTCAGTCCCCGACCCTTGAACTCAGTTGCTAACAATTAACAGGAAACGTTTAGTGGGTCCCACTCCAATGGGAACCATCTGATTGGCTGGAATTACGGCCATACTCCTGACGAATGATCCTGATTGGCTGTTAGTAACGCCCCATTCATCTCAACAGTGTCCAGCAAATATATCAGCCCCTCATCTGGATATATGAATTATAGTCTTTAGAACAGTGAGTCACCGAGGCCGCACAATGCTGATTGCCGTTTTTCTGGGTTTTCTTTTTCTTTTTTCTTTTTAATTGGACCGAGAAGCTCAGAAGCTGGCTCTGGGCCAGCTCCCATCCAGTAGAAGCCTGTGCACAGTTTCCCAGAAGCAGGCTGGCTGGCTCTGGGGACAGGGGAGCGGGTTCACCAAGAAGCTATAACCTGGAGAGCTCAGAGGAGGTGATTTGTCTCTGGTGGCCCAACACCCAGTTCCCAGAAGACACTGTGAAACTATCCGGAAAAAAAAAAAAAGTTGCATTTTTAGTAACTGCCAGTCTTGGGTAACGCTTGCTGGAAATTCTTTGGGGGTGATTTTTTATCAGAAAAACAAAACAAAACATTGTTATAGCTTAACTAGCAGTGACCCACTCTCCCATGTACGCACCATAAAATTCCCCAAGGAACATGGGCTAGATGGAAAGCCTTCCTCTGAAGGACTCAACCAGCACGTCTCCATGTGCTGGCTGGGTGCCAGGCACTGGGGCCGGTGCCTTACAGCTGGTTTCTCCTCACAGACATCTGAGACAAGCATACCCACAGGCCCATCTTACAGATGAGGAAACCACAGCACCCAGGCATTCCTAACTTGCCCAGTGCCTCACAACTAATTAGCAAAAGAGCAAGGATTTGAACCCGGGTATAGCTGACCTCAAATCCACACCTCTAGCCACCCCAGGGTCTTTAACTGCTGGACTAGCTCAGCAAAGCCGAGGGACACGGGGTGTGACTCAAGCTTCCCAGTGTTCCCGTGCCCACCGAGCCCCTGGAGATCTTATTAAAATGCAGCTTCTGATTCAGCCTGGGGTGGGCCTGAGAGTCTGCATTTCTGGCGCTGGTTCACACTTCCAGCCTCTAAGACAAGATGTAAGGGGATCCCCATGGTTCCAGGCCCGGTGATGCAGGGGACCCCATGCCACCCTCCTGGGGACCCGCAGGCCACAGCACAGGTGGTTTCCCAAGTCCGTGGGGCTCCAGTTTTGGAACAGGTGCCAGGTTTGAAAACACGCCAGTGAGGTTTGAAACCTGCAGACACTGAAAGCCATAAAAAGTGACGGAGCAGTTGGCTTGGAACACACTCGTCTGAGTCTTGAGACTCCTCAAGACCTTCAGGTCCAGCTCTCAGACCTGCACTTCATCATTGCTGATCACGGATTGCTGCTCCCACCTCTAGCACCCCCAGGACCATGGCTTAGAGCATGACCCTGGACATCACCTGCTGACTGGCACTACTGGCCTGTACCTGGCGCCTCTCAGTGTTGTCTGTTGCCAGCCTGTTCCTGGTGCCTCCTAGAGCCGGACATGGGTGCCTGATCCCCAACTTGCCTGCTGCTGATGGGTGCTGCTGGCTGTGACCTATCACCTCCAAAAGCTGTCCACTACCTGACCAACATGCTTCCCTCCAGCACGACCAGCCCCTCCTCCTGTTGCTGCACCCCCTCTGGCTACCTCTGGCTGCCACTGTGAGTTGGGTCCTGGTTCACTGCTTATCAGTGCACACCAGCTCCAGGTTGTCATGGAAAGGACAATGCCATCTTGGTTTGGACTACTAGACACTGCGGACGCTATCTGGAGTAGGACAGAGGGCTACTGTGGCCTCAGAAACTCTTTCCTTTCCTCGTATCCCTCCTACCCCTTGTAAATAAACCCTGTTGTTGTTACTCTGCATGTGAGTCGTGTTCTGCAATTGTGAGCACAGGGTGAGGACCCGCAAACTATGACATTCCCCAGGTTTGCACCCTTGCAAAGAGTTCTCAAAGTTTGCTGACATTACAGTCACCCAGGGAATTTTTAAAAATCCTGATACCCAGGTCTCACCCCAACCAAATACCTCAAAACTTCAGGATGGGGGTGTTTAAGCTCCCAAGTGACTCGAATGTGTATCCAAGGCAGAAAACACTCCTGTGGGGGGTCATGGTAGATCCTGGGAATAGTGAAATGGGGGAAGCTAGGCCTCCATTTGCTGATGAGGCGGGTGAATTTCATAATGTCTCTTGCCTTGTTGGAAGCGTCCAAAATGACCATTACGTGCCCTAAAGACCACTGCTGCCTACGAAGCCACAGTGGTCTGGCCTTCCATCAAGGTGGCCACCTGGCATAGTTCCAGATTTCAAATTATTTTGGTGGTCGGCCAGCCCCTCAACACATGCTATTCACCACTCACACTTCCCCAGAGCTCAACAACCTGGCCTTGAACCTGAGAAGGCCATTCCCACGGTGAAGGCCCAGCCCCCTCACCCCACGGAGGCTCAGAACACAGAGCCGCTTTCCTCCCCCACCCGCTCATCAGATGGAACGTGAGAACATAAACACCCTGGTGTTATTGAAGCAATGAAGGCGGCACCAGCTGTCTGTTTCTCCTGAGTCAAACCAAAATACTCACAACTGACAAACGAAAGAAATGGAAGAGCGGCGCAGGACACTAAAGTCAAAGGCTTAAAAATCAAGAGAAAGAACTGGAGCAGAGGAAGGAAGCCCAAGCAGCCTATGAGCGAGCCGGGGCTTCTCTCCCCATGAGGGTTTGTGTCCCCCACATGAGCCTCGAAGAACTTTCTCTTGCTTTTCACTTAACCCCCGCTTTTCCTCTGGGAGACCAGGAAAATAAATTAAGGGGAGTTTTTCATTTCTGATGCTTAAATAAATGTTCCTCTCAGTGAGGGCCTGAGGGTCAGTGGAGATAAAGTCAGGAACCCCAGGGCTCACGGAGAGCGAGGCGTGAGGGGCAGGGTCTGTTCAAACAGGGAAAACTACTGGACCCTTGTTTGGAAATGCCCACAGAGGCCTCTCGCTGACAGGAAGGGAGCTGCCAGAAGAGGAACCCACAAGGGAGGCACAGACTCGTTTCAGAACACAAATCCCACAAGCAGAGCGAAGCCATCTTAAGAATGAGACATAAATAACCCTCTGGAAAAACTGGGAGGGGCCCACTAGGCTCCCCAAGCCCACGAGATGGCGGTCACCAAGCGGCAGGCCCCACCACCCTGGACTTGACGAGAGTCTGGTGAGTTCCTGGAGGGCGCCATCTCGTCCTGTTTGCCACAACTTCCCTGGTTTTAACCCTGAAAGTTCTGCACACTGAGAACCTCGGCCCTGGGCAAGCCAAGCATGTGGGTCACCCTGGTCCTTCCTCGGCTGGGCCTGGGTGCTGGCCAGCCCCAAGAGGCTCGCTTCTTGAAACCGAGCTCCTCAATCCTCCTTCACAGCTGCCACCCCACAAACAGAGGAGTAAGGAGGCCAAAACCTCCTTTAGCTTCCTTGGTATCAAGACTGACCCTCTTTAAAAATGAGTGACTTGCATTTCAGGCTGATCAAAGTAAGACAAGAAGGAATTCTCTTCCTGGCACTGACTGCTGTCGTCCCCACTTCACACCTTTAGCTTTAAGGGGTATACAGGCAGGGCTGGACCTCAGCAATGGACAGGATCAGGAGAGGCACTGCTTTCCTCTCCCATATCAAGTGAATGGTCAGATATTCTGCTGTCAGCCCTGAAGAGGTTTGTGCCAAGGGCAGCTGCCCTTCAAGAACAGCAGAGGCAGATAGCCCTGATGGACAGCGTGGGAACTTTCAAGAAAAATAGCAGTAGACAATCTTGTCCTAACTCATTCAAGCCAGGAGCTCGTCTTCACCCAACACTTCAACCCTGGCTTCAGGTTTCTCTGGGCTGATGCGATCACTCACCCAGCGAGGCCTTGGACCCACGAGGCCCACCTGTGAGCCTGAGAGATTCACAGGGTCGGGAGAGACTTGGGCCATTCCCAATTGGAGGGACAAGGGAGCAGAGAAAATCTATAAAAGAATTAAAACTATGGCAACAAATTGCCTAGGCAAGAGGCCTAGACACTGAAAACCACAAGACACTATTGAAGAAAACTAAGGGGAGGGAGGGAGAGAAGGGGAAGGGAAGAGAGAATCAGCAGCACAGAGGCTTCTGAGGGTGGCAGACATGGTTCACTCCCCCCCCCACCCCCGCCAAGTGCACCAGCAGGAGAGGAAGAAAGAGCTGAATGTCCTGGGAATTGAGGGAACCACCTCCCAAGACTCCTGAGACACACACGTGCTCCTGGGACCTCCCAGAAGGACTCCAAGAGGGGCTGATCCAGGGGAACCCTAAATTGTTTTTTTTTTATTTATATCTTTTACATTTTGTATTCCCTTGGGTAACCACTACCAATTCACCTGGGGAACACTAAATTATAACATAATTGTGACCCCATTTTCAACTAGGTTGGGGTTCCCTGGGAAATTTTTCTGGCTGATATTTGATCCCCCTTTTTTTTGAACAGGTCTCTCTCTCTCTCCCTTTTCAACCCCTCCTCTCCTTGATCCAATTCATTCTAAATGGCACCCCCCCAAAAAAAAATACAAAAGGCAGCCTAGCTCTTACGTAAACCTTAAAGAACATGCTTAACATCTTGCTTTAGCATGATAAGCTCTTGCAGAAGTAAGAATATCTGCAGTCAAGGGTTCAATTAAAACCATTTGCTTGAGCTCTCAAAATCTTTTGCCCCTTGATTCCTAATTCCCTCTCTTGGAGACTTCTGAAGATTATCCTTGCCTTTCTCTAAGCAGTGGTATTATTTGGTGTCCTTCTGGCTTTTCCTGTCTCTTGTCCCTAAAACATTCCATTAGCTTTTTGTGCCTAGTGAGTAATGACAATTAGAGATGAGAATTATGGCCATTGGACTTGATGCCCGGGATTCTAGGCAGGGTTTTCTACCAATTATATAGATTTCTACTGGTTGTGTAGATTGTTGCTAGTCTCGGCGGCCCCTGTGGGTCCCAGGAGATCACAAAGATTATCTTGGGAATTTACACAACAGTGAGAGAGGTTCTCTGTGCAGAGGGGAGACCAGATGACTGCGAGAGCCCAGGTCTCTCCAAAATGGTGTCTGAGAATGACTGCAGCATCTGTGCAGTCAACGCAACAGCTTCTCAGGTGCTATGTTTCTGGGCAGGTTAAGAAGAGATGAGCGAGACTGAAAACCGACGCTGTTTCTTCTGAGAAATGAAGCACGTCATCCACTGCGCAGTGGAGACTAGAGCACTCCGACACATCGCCGGTGCACAACAAAAGGCCCCATTGGAGTGTGGACACACAGAGGCGTGAGCAGAGCCTCAGTGAAGGGGTAACACCAGGCATCCAGAGGGGCCTCCTGGCACACAGAGGAGCAGTGCCCTCACTCACTGATGGAGCCCCGTGTGGCAGCTGGCACATAGTAGGTGCTCGTAATTACTACAGGTTATTTGTTTGGGTAACACTTAAAATCACTGAAAGGCTCTCCGCAGAGGGAGAGCGCATCAGATTTAAATGTCAAGGACACTGCTCCGTCTGCCTTGTGGAGAAAGAGGACAGTGGGGCAGAAAGTCCGCCTTGCTTCCCTTCCGGGCTAGGGCCCAGAGGACAGGCAGTCCTGACCCAGCAGAAGAACCGGGGCGGCAGGGGCCGGGACAAGCTGGAGTGTCCGCGATGGGCTGTGAGACTCAGATTTCTGAGGAGACGCTTTTTCTGGTGGCGACAGGATGCAGGGCACACGCGGGCGGGGGAGCGAGGAGCCGGTGTCGTGAGAGGCTGGCGGTGACTAGAAGGTGGAGAAACTGAGAAGCCAGCCTGTGGATGTGTTACCCTTCACAGGCGGTGTCTCATTTCCTTCTAGAAGCAAAGCTGCTGCCTCGGCACGACCGTCCTCCTCTAACAGGTGATCAAGCAGAGACTCGGAGGTTGGGTGACAGGCCAAGGTCAGGGAAGTCAGAGCTGGGCTTGGGCCCAGGAAGCCCTGCCCTCGGCAGGGCCGCACCGTGGCTGGCTGTGAGCTGTGGGCTGGGCTGACAGGCCTCACGGCGCCCACAGAGCAGAAGCGGGCTGCGGCACCCGCACTGACAATGCCCTGAGCTGGAAGGAAAGGCGGAAGGCGCAGGACCGCAAAGAGGCGAGGTCACCAGAAGGACAGATGAGGGCCGCAGCCAGGCCACCGCACAGGGGAGCCATCTGCACCTCCTCCTTCGTGGGGGTGCGTCCTCTCGATCTGTCCCAGCTCCTCAAAGCAGAGCAGTGGTTATGACTCAGGCACCAACCGCTTTCCAAATCCAGAGCTAGGCAGTGTATCCGGTCCACAAGTTCTGTAGAAGCACTTTGCAAAAGGGCCCATTGCAGGGACCGTTTCCTGCCTTTTAGAGACCATTCTGACCGATTCATACCCACTCTGACCACTGGGAGCGAACTGTGCGAAACAGGACACAGCACAACCAGAGCAGCGCCTTTACTGCTCTGTTTCTCCAACAGACTGGCAGGCTGATGGCGGAGGGGTGGGGCGGGCGTTCATCAGGCTGATGGCGGAGGCGTGGGGCAGGTGTTCATCACCCTCACACCTGACCACACTCATGCCCGTCCAGGCCCCCACTGGCCCCTGTCCCAGCAGACCTCAGTGGGCTTCAGCTGAGCCTCGATATGGCCACTGGGCACTTCACTTGGAGCCCAGGAAGCTAAAGCTTCACAGTAGAGGGTATGATTACCCCTTAGATACCCAACGCTGCCCGCTGAGGCAACGTAAAAGTCACCCAGCATCGCTGGGCCAGACGACCCCACACCAGAGAAGCACCCTGTACCGGCAACAGCCACCCAGACCCAGCAGAGACTTGGGTCTAGGTCAGAGGGGCTGGGGGAGGCTCTCGAGGGACAGCCTTGCTCAGGGACAGCCTCTGGGGAAGCCAGCTGCTCAGATAACTCGACTGCCACTGGGGTTCCAGACCTGGTTTCTTTTCCCCCTTACACAGGGAAACTGCTCTGTGCTGAGGGCGCCTCACCCTGCGGCTGCCTGCCTCAGAGGCTGAAACAACAAAACGTGGAAAACACCTGTTTGGCTCTAGCAGACAGCTGCCAAGGCAGCAGCGACTTGGGGGACCAAGGACCCCCGGGTGAGCCCTCTCTCGGGAAGGCTTCTTCCCTTGCTGCATTTTCTGTCTCCAATGCAATGACTGGAGGCCAAAGAGCGGAACAAAACTCAGGCCATTCAAGGACTTCAAAGGAGAAAAGCTGGAGCCCAGAGGTCACTTGGCAGCCAGGCTCCGTGAGCTCCAGGTTTCCGGCTGAGCACTTCAAGGGCTCCTCCGAGGTGAGTGGTCAGGACACGGCCGGGTCCCGGAGATGGACGCCCCCTTGGAATCAGCCCAGGCCCATCTCTGCCACGTTCTAGCGGTGCGACCTGGGGTAAGGCCCTTGCCTTCTCCATGCAACCCTTCCCTTATCTGTAACATGGTGATCAGATAGAGCCCAGAGTCATAGAGGAGTGAGTGAGTGCTGGAAACACCCCTCAGCCCTTAGCAAGTATTATTACTATTATTATTATTAGGGTCCTGTTTAAAGTGGACACGGTGCCTTGGATGTGGGCAAACACAGAGCTTCTGGCTGGTCAGCTACAACTTCTCCCTTGGGCCCTGGACATCCAGAGTGTATCTTCAGCCCTTTTCTTCTGACATCTCCCACTCCTCTGGGTGATAACCCTTCAGCAGTTGTTCCTGTCTCTCTGGTGCGCAGAAAATACTCACGTGAGACCTGAGGCAGCAGGTGTGCTGACTCCCCGAGGCAGCCTCTGCCCCGAGCCTTTGCTTGCAGACTCCCAGCATGAGACACAGGTATCGGGCTTTCTAGAACCAGGAGGTGCAAGCCAAGATCTTTGAGGGTTCTCACTAGCACCCCCATTCCCGGAGACTGGGGATCCGAAAGTGACCCCCGCTCCTCCTCTCTCAAGGGTCAGAATCCCCACACCGAAACCCCCAAAGGAACTTCTAGTCTCCACCTTCCCAACCTTCCACCTCCTGTCTTGTGCCCCTTGGATGCCCTCCGGTGGTAAAGGCTGAAGGTTCCAAAACAGCTTTCCCGTCAGCCTGTAAGTGCTCCAGCATTTCAGTCTGCTGTGTGGGAGTAGCGGGCCTTTAATGTCTCAGAACTTCAACTGAAACAGAATCAAGCCCCATTTTCAATACTTCTGAGGAAAAGAACATTGGTGAGCAAAAAGCACCTGCTCGATATAAATATTAAAGGTAATGGCCTGGGCGCCTCGCGGGATGGCCGTCATAACTCCGGGTCCTGGGCGGAAGGCAGAGGGATATTACTTCCTGTGCACGCGGCCGCTGCCTCTCCAAAAGAAAAGGCTGCAGGGGCGCTGCAGTGAGGCTGGGTCTGCACAGGGGTCTTCTCCGCCAGCTGCCTGCCAGCTTCCTTAGAGACCGAGTTCATTATCCTCCACAAAGCTTGTTTTCTCCCACAGAAGAGTTTGGAGTCCTCTAGCCTGCTGCTGTTCCTTGGACAACCACTCCCAAGCCCAGGCGGTCCCCACCCCGAGGGCAGCAAACTCAGGGCTTTCTCAATCCCCCGGGGATCCAGGTGCCTTTCCAGAGGGACCCGCCAGGATGGCAGACATCCTCAACAAATTCTGGCTTCAGCGACAGCTCCCCACCCCGCCCCACAAGCTCCATGAGACAGTGCACACCTTTGCACATGAGGCCCAACGCAGAGGGCCAGAGCACAGGAAGGCCTCAGCCCCTCTCTGCTCCTTTTCTTCTGGGGTGTGCTGCAATCCCCAATATAGTGCTCCTTCTTCCTGGGTCTTAACACCCTGTCAGTGCCAATAATGATCAAAAATAAAAATACTGTCCCACAGTGGAGCAAAGCTCACTCGTCATAATCATCCACATTCAACTGGTTAAATCTGCACAAGGCGTGGTACTGTCAGGGCCAGGAAGAGGACTGGGCCAATAAGCTCTTTATTTCAGAAACAAGGATGCTCAGGGCAGAGGAGATACCCAGTTTAGTCCACAGAACCTCTTAACTGAAGAGCCGGCCGAGTAGACAGGCTTCCAGCCAGCAGTGACTCACTGAGGAGAGGGTATCTATTTCTGGGAGTGGCCAGCTGGGGCCTGATCAACCACAGCTGGAGGAAAAGGGCAGCGCAGAAGGACCCAGAACCAGATGAACAAGCTAGAGTAGGGCAGCCACAGAGAGACAAACTCAGCAGCCCTGAGTTTGCTGCCCTCGGGGTGGGGACCGCCTGGGCAGCCCCATGTGGCAACTCAGCGGATGGGCCACCATTATTGAGCTTTAACTTCCCGCTCACCTCATGTTATCGTGTTTAACGCTTAACCATTCTGTAAGGTGACTCTCATCATTGTATTTTCAACACAGAAAATCTGAGATTCTTAGAGATTAAGTAATTTGACCTACATTCTATAGTGAGAAAATAGCGGAGCCATGACTGGGCGCAGGCCGGCCTGGTCCGCGATTACAGGGGAGTTCAGTCAGGCAGCATCAAGTCCAAGTATCCAGAAACAACCTGTCAGACAAGGTCACCTCCTGAGTGTCCACACGGAAGTCCCAGGACATCTCCTGGCATGCTGTGGAAGGCGTTCATTCATCCTTTCATCCTCTCCCTTTTTTCTTCCTTTCTTCTATTCATTAAACAAGCACTAACGGGTACCCCAGCCGAAACTGAGAAACCCAACCAGACGTCTCACTCTTCTGCCCAAGAGACCATCCAGGCCCACTCCTTCCCAGGAAAGTTATGGAAAGATCCAAAATATCCATGTAAAACTTCCAGGGGATTGTGGGTTGAATTGTTTCCCCTGGTACCTGAGAATGTGACCTTATTTGTAAATATCATCTTATTTGGACATGGGGTCTGTACAGAGGTAATCAAGATAAAATGAAGTCACAGGGTGGAATCTAATCCAATCTTGCAGGTGTCCTTCAGGCAGGGGAAAGTTAGTGCATAGACACACACACAGTGAGAAGACAATGGGAAAAAACACATGGAGAAATGGCCATCTGCAAACCAAGGAGAGAAGCCTGGGTCACATCCTTTCCTTATGGCTTCTGCAGGAACCGAGCCTGACCACACCTTGGTATCTGACATTCAGCCTCCAGAGCTTGGAGACAATATCTATTGCTTAAGTCTAGGCCATACCACCCCGAACGCGCCTGATCTCATCTAACGCTTCAGCCACACAGTCCATAATACTTGTTACAGCAGCCCTAGCAAACTAATACAGTCTATATAAAAGCAAAGTCCACATTGTGTGCATGTTACTCCCCCACCACTGCAACTCCAGCCCAGTATGTTGTGATGTGGGTGAGCATCTCAGAAACCCAGCTCTAGGATGGGCCCGCTGTGAACCGGCAGCAAATTTCCAAATTCTCTTGTCCACCTGAGAAGTGATCTTTGCATGAGAGCCCCACTTATAGCAGAGCGAAGACAGCATTAGCACAGCTCTGCTGTTACCCAGTTCTGGATCAGCCGGCCAGTCAACAGGTTTCAATTTCACCTCCTGTCTCTACCCATCTGTCAAGTCAACACATTTCAAATGAACTGCAGGAACATTAGCAACTGCTCTAACCATGGTGAGCACAATAGGTACCACGGACTGAGTCCCACTCTGGGCAGGACACCCAGCTGTGCGCTTAGAGACACACCCAGTGATGAAGCAGGCAGTGTTGGCTCCATTTTATGGATGAGGAAACGCTCTAGGACCCAGACGGGCACTGCAAGCATGTAAAGCAGGGGAGCGGTCTCTCCTCAGGGGGTTTAGCAACCTTCTTACTGGTGTAGTTTACACAAAGCACACAAAGAGTCATCTCACCGATGCACATCACAGCTGTTAAACTGAATATAAATGGTGTCAACCCTAGAATATTAAGAGCTCCTCAAAGTACAGTCCACGTTATATTAGAATTTGTAGCCCTGTGGTGGACACAGTGCTTGGCATTCAGCAAAGTTTCTCAAATAGGAAGGAGGGGGGCAAGAACAGAAGGGAGGGAAGGAAGGAAAGAAGGAGAAAGGAAGGATGTAGGGAGGGAAGACCCTTCAGCTTAAGTAGGACAGCACCCGTGTTTCCTGAGAACTCGTCGGGCTTAGGACACACTGCCCCATTTCAGGCAGAATTCCGCAAGTCTGTCACTTGGGCAGGACAGTAAAGCCTCCACCACGGAGCCCCCTCAGCAGTCATGGAAGGTCAGCATGGCCACTAAGGTCTAGTCTAGTCTAGTCTACCTCTAGTCTCTCCGAGTAATGCCAGCAACCCCCCTACACTCCAGGTCAACCCCACACACCAGACCACCCCACCCCCAAACGGGGGTGATGCTTCGTGCCCACTTTGGTAAACTGAACTACATTTCCCAGGGTTCCTTTTTCTTGTGAGTTTCCTGCTAACCGGGCCACAGCTCAGCAGAGCTGGAAGGCAGAGGAGGCAGCAGCTGTTCTGCAGGACATACTTGTTGCTGATCTTCTAACCTGCCAACTGCTGGCTCATTCTTGCTCTCTTCTGTCCCTGACTCCCCTCCATGTGTGACTCCTCGATCAGGTGTGTGTGTTCAGCTCCATGAGAAAGGACTCTGGCTTCTCAGAGCATCCTCATCCATTGCCAAGGTCAGACGCACAAGAACAGACTGGGGGTCATTTTGTGCTTATTAGATTCCAGCTGGAACAGGGGTTCCAGCCAGTTTGCGATCTCCTGCCTGGGGTCTTCAAGCTCCAGCATTACACTAAGCGCTCAGCTGGTGTCCATAACTGCATAAGTGAACTCCCTAAAGGAAATGGGTTTTATTCTGAGTCTGTGAGTGAACCCTGTCCAAAACGAGGAGGGATTTTAAAGAGAAAATCCCTTAACACAGGGGTAAGCAAAGAGGATTACACAAGCTATAAAAGCACCCAGCACAGAGGATGGCCTATAGTAAGAGCTCAATAAACATCAGCCAATCTTAAAAGGACAGGATTTTTGTGAAGATGCAGGAAATAATACGTGTGCAAATGTTTTTTGGAACTATCGAATATCATTCAAATGCCAGCTTTTATTATTTCTACAGTTGGTGAGGTACTTATACTATCAGTAATGTAGACAAAGAATATTGATGTATATGGGGAGAAAAATTCTAATTCTTGCAGATTAGTAGCACAGCATTTGGAATAGATATTCCTACCCAAGCCCCCTCTGCCTGCGCTCCCAGCCTCAGCTGACCAGTCAGAACTCCGTCCCCTGCAGGCTCTCGCGCCCCAGCCCAGCTCGAGTGGGGGTTGATGTGGCTCACCTCCTTCCTGCTTCCCTCCCAGGGGGACTTGAAGTCCTCTTTCCAGAATTGGAAGTCAGTGTTGATCTCCCACCTTGCAATCCAAACAATGTTACCTCCAGGCACTTGAGACCTAGTATCCGGGGAGAGTTATGGAGCCAGCCCCACCCCTCATTCTTCTCTTCCCTTGGGGCAAAGCCATTGTCTCCATTCCAGTGCAATTTCCTGCCTGACACTCCACTTCCTACAACTACTCCTACTGCGCTGGGTACTGGGCCCCCCTCCCCAGCCCGGGAGACCTGAAGTTTCTGCTTTCTGAGGGTGCGCCTCCCAGAAAGACAGCTATTTGCCATCAGGCTCCAGATGGCCCATCACTGCCTTTGCAGCCCCAGGGTGGAATGGCTTGGCACAGACTCTCCCAGAATTAGGAGTGAGACTGCCGAGCCCCTCAGAGTGCTGACTGGTCCACTCAGGCCCCCTCTCCCAATCAGCCTGAGAGGACACAGTAGTCCTCCCTAGTTAACCTCCCCACCCTAACCCCAACTAGCACGTGGAACTATTGTGCCCAAGAGCCCAAGCTTACCTTAGTTGCCTTAAATAAAACAACCTGAATAATGAACGTGGAGCTAGCCCAAGTCTGGGTCACAACCCACAGAACAGGGAGGCTGCTGAGGGCGGGGTCCCGGGCACCCTGCGAGCACCCAGGCATGCTGGGGCACGTGCAGACGGGTCCACACAGAGCATGAAACCACAGGCAAGCAAGACTGGCCTGAAAGCTGACCAATCACCACTTGACAAACTTGCCGCCAATCAGAACCGAGCTGACCATAAACCTCAGTCACATGACACAGGGCTGCAAAGGGAGAGGTCTAACACTCCTGCCAGGATTCCAGAGTCATTCACATACTTTAGTCCTCATCTCACCTGAGGCAGCCCCAGGTGGGTATCTGTGCTTTAGGAAAAACATCCACTAATTGGATCCTGCTTCAAACCAACCAACCATCAAGACACCTTTAAGCCATCAGGAAGAGTCTCACACGGGAACTGCTATGAATTGTTTGGGGTGTGATCACTGCAAGAAGGTTTTTTTAAAAAATCCTTAACAAGTAGAAATTTATACTGAACTACTGACAGATGAAATGACACAGGGTTTATTTTTAAATAATGGAGGAAAAAAGTGGGGAGAAAGAGATAAAACAAAATGGGCAAAATGATGGTATCTGGCGAATGCTGAATCTGACAAAGGGGGTGTGGGTGTCCACAAACTATTCTCTCTATGTTTTATATTGTTTGAAATTTTCCATAATAACAACCTTTTTTTTATTATTTGTGAGAACACAGAGTTTATACCTCCAGGTGAATTTCTCCCCTACCAGTCCTGGCGAGGACCCCAAACTCCAGTCAGGAAATGGGAGTCCAGCATGGACAGAGAAATTCCGGTTTCCTCCACGTGGAGAGAGATGGCCCGGGGCCTGGGAGCTCTCCCTTGAAGTGCGAGCTCATGGACTCTGAACGCTGCAGCTTACTGACCGCTGCTCAGCGGCCATATGCTTCCAAGCCCTTCACACTCCAAGGGGAAGAAAAGGCTAGAAATAAGGACGCATAAAGCTATTTGGATTTTTTTTCCACAAATTTACTATTGTTATGTCTGGGAATATATGTGTAATATCATAAATGTATTTTAAATGAAAGAGCAGTTACTATTGGAGGAAGCACTAAGACATGCTATCAAATTCACATCACCATCAGATGTTAATAAACCTATAGGCAACAAAAACTACTACCTGCAGTAGAGTCGACTATTTATATGAAATAAAACCACCATCTGGATGATCAAACAGAAATTTTTCCCTCTTTCAGATGATATTTTTACCCAATAAAAATACTAGTCCATTTTGAGTCCTAATAGGTTTTTCAAGAGGTAAAGCCAAAGTGAAGATTTCCAAAGAGAAAATCATCCCCAAATTTTTCATGACACCTTTTTTAATAGGTAACTAATTTCAATTTTCTTGTAGTGGCTGACCCCCAGCCTGCAGAGTGGGGTGCGTATATGTGGACAAATCCTCATCTCTCTTCCCGTGTATGACAGTCCCATTAAGCGGCCATCAGCCTCTCTTGACCAATGGTCAATGACTCATTCAATCAACAAATTGGTACTGAATTGCTACAATATTTCAGGTACTTCCGGAGGCAAAGGCTTTGGGGAAATGGGCGTACTCCATAACCCAGTAACGAGACCTAACACGGGCGAGCGGTTTGCAGCACCCTTAGCACAAAGAGCAGAAATCCCCGAGCCAGCTCCTGAATCTCGGGTTCCCCATTTGAAAAGGAAAGAGCATATTCTCATCCAGCTGACATTTTGGGGTTTTGTACTCTTACTCAACAGAAATTTGTCAGGCAAGCCCATTGGACCAGCTATATCTCAGCTGATACAACAGACCGTTGCTATAAAGACCCATTAGCTGCGAAAGGCCCCCATTCCCAGCTCAGCAGAGCAGAAGCTCCTCGGTGTCTGTTCCCCTCATTCACTGATTTCACTGGATCTTTCCCCAGACCTCCCCTCGGCCCACTTTCCCAGCCTCCCTGTTTGGCAGTGACTCCACCTCTCTGCCTGGGGCCTCGCAGCCCAGCCCACCGTGGGAAGCAACTAGTGTCAGCCCATCCCCCGGGTGGGCAGGCTCCCCCGCCCCCAGTCTCAGTCCAGCCTGGCAGCGTGACCCAGACGGGTGGTAGGCGGGGAGTCTGGAAAGGGAGGGACCGGGCAGGCCTATTGTATTGAATCAGATCGACTGAAACCTTCAGCGGCTGCGGGTGCTGCTGAATTCTTGGGAACCACATTGTGCTTCCTCCCGGCTGACAGGCTGACCCACCAGGAGGGCTCCCTCAGAGCCCATGGGGCGGGGCCAGGGTGCTCTGAGAGGCCAGGCTTTCCCACTGGAAACCAGACTCCCCCTTCCTCAGCCCTGAGGAACACCAGCCCCTTTCTTCCCCATCGCATTGTCTTAGTTCTCACTCCTGACCAAGGAACCCCCATTAATTTTCTGCGATGTACATTCCAAATGACATCACCTCGCTTCTTTGAAATTCAAAGAGCTGGATTAATGAAGCACAAACTTCAAGCGCATCGGCTGCACATGATTCATCAGCCTGACCACAGCTTTGCCGCCGCGTCGGGTCCCAAAGCAAGACAGAAATTTCCCAGGCTGCTTTTGAAAACGAACACAGAGGCCTGAAAGTGCGGCCCACACTGCGTTCATCCTTTCTAGAAACAGAACGTGGCTTCTGTGTGCCGGAATTTCAATGGTCCCATCTCCACCTGGTATTTTGTGGATATAAATTTAACCCGTTCAAATGTTATATTAAATTCTAACCTTTCCCAGAATAATCTACATTTAATTCCTCATTCTACCAATCTACTGAAAGTATCCCTCTTGGTAGACTTTCAGAGAAAGCTATATGAATTGCACACTCTCAGATTTTGTGGAAGTATGAAGAACACCACTTATCCACATATTCAACTGAGGCCCTTTGCTCCCTTTTCCCCAAACTCCTTTCATATAATGTCAGAGCCACAAAAACCAGAAGCAGTGATTGGGCATGGCCATTCACCTTTCCTTCAGTGGTGAAAATGGCATTAAAGCCCTGGAATGAAAAAACATATATCAAACTAATTACCTCCTTTTCTTCCAAAGTAAAAGACAATCTAATACCATTCTTTCGAACATAATGCCATTTATTTCACATAAGGGGGTTTTTGTGTGCTCAAAAAAGATGGTGCTTAATGTGTGTGAATCAAAACCCAGATTAGCTAATTAACTGATGTGTCTGAGAGTGAAATGAAGAATCAATTTGCTGTGGAAATTGTCAGAAGCATAAAGAAATGTCATGCCAGGTGAGACTAGTTCATGTGGCCCAGACTTTTCTCTGCCAGTGAAACAAAAGTTGCTTTTCTTCAAAAACACCATAGAATAAAACTTTAGACCACTGCTAGACAGCCAAGTTTTCCAGAGAGCTGACAGTAAGTTCTTTAAGTAGCAAAAGTTTGGATCTTAACCCTTTCTCTATTAAACATTAAGCGTTGCCACGATGAACACCAAAAAAACATTTCCTGAAGGCCTAAGGACTTATTGAATTAGGCAGGGTTCTTTGGTCCTTCATGAAATTACCTCCAAATTGTGCCAGATGTGCCTGCAGCAGCCTCGAACCTGAGTCCTCCAGTTCCTCCTCTTGGGGGGTTAAGTCTCAGACAGGAATCTCGAGGCCAGGAGATTCCCAGGTGCCATTTCTAATGATGAAGGATTCACCTGCCCAGCGCCCCCAGCCCTATTCAGACTTGGCTAAGACATCCTTCATGCGGGGCTTCTCCAGCCAAGAGCTCCAATCATGTGTTTCTGTTGCAGGAAGAAACCGACGAGGAGGTCATTTCCTTAATGACGGTCACTTACGGGGTATGAGTGGGAAACTCAGTCCTTACCGATCCAATTTTAAGTTAGAGAGGAAATGAGACACTCCAGTAGAGCTGCTGGATCCAGCTGTCTAGAAAACTACAGAAAAAGTCCATGCTTACAGGACGGGCATCATCAATATCACCGAAAAGTTAGCAGATAACAGCTCACGACAAATCAATCCATTCATTTAACCACAGCTGTAACATCTCTGTTTCTGGTTTGTAAGACTTTTTGAGTACCCAGTTCTAAACGTTTATTACTATAACGTGCAGACATTTTCAAAACACTTGAAGCTTTTTCAAGTGATTACAAGCTTCTTTCCCATTCCGTGTGGGTGTGAGAACATTCTAGAACACACCTTGTGGATTCTTGCCTTCTGGGAGATGTGGACCTCAGTTCTTCCCTCAGACTCACTGTCATGCTTCTGAACCCCCAGGGTGCAGATGGGGGTGTGGAGCCCCAGTGCTCCCTGAGATTTGCTTCCCAGTGGGGTGACTTAGGAAAAAGTTCTACTGCTTCCTTATCGTGAAACACAGACCTAACTGGACCAACTTCACAAAACAGATGTGATTGTGCAGCAGACAATGCAAGAGAAAGGGCCAGCAAGCTGCCCTCCCCTGGAGGGAGGACCCACTCCCGTCACCCCGGACGCTGTGCCTTCTCAGTCTTGTTTCCGCTGCTCGGTTTTCTCATTCTCGGTTCATCCTGTAGCCGCCCTCACTCCTTTCCATGTTCCAGACTGCCTGCTCCTTCCCACTTCTTGTCTTGTCTCTTCTGTGGATTGCCCCCCCAAAAAAATGCCATTTCTTAGAATTGCAGGTAAGGCTGGAGTCGTTGGGCTCTTCCTGGGGCCTCCTCTCTGGCCTAAGTCCAGCGTGGACACAGCGTCCAGCAGCAGCCCGAGTCCGGGAGGCCGGTCCGTGATGTGTCAGGTGGGACCGTGTCTCTGTCACTTTCTCAGGGCATCCTCACAGTATCGCCTTGTCCAAGACTCAGGGCCTCGGCTAGATTGCGACCCATCTACTCATGACACATGCAGGATCTTTTTAATGTTGTAGCTTAAAGAAAGCGCACAGTTGTATCTATGAAGTGATTTTCTTTTTAATATCGGGATCTAGTCAATCCGCTAGACTTTCTGTTTACAGGAGGGAGGAGAAACTATCACAGATTGAAAGAGACATGAGCTGGATCAACCAAATGCAGCGTGAAGACTTCTGAAATCTGATTAGAAAAATCTAGCCTGAAGAACACCATTTTCAGACAATCGTGGAACACTTGACGTGAAAAAGGTAGTCTGATATCAGAGATGATTATTACTTTTGTTTCTGGTGATGATGGCGTAGTTCTACATATTTCTTATCTGTTAGCGATACAGACAGATTTATCACAGGTGACCCGTGTGCTTGTGCTCGGGGAGGGGCCACGTTCACCACCCGCACTTCGGCAGCCACGGTGGACGAGCCCCAGGGGCTGGGGGCGGAGATGAGCGCCAGCGAAGCCCTTACCGCAGAAGGCAGGCGGTCTGGGGGGAGTCCTCGTGTTCCTACTGCCCAGCTTGCACCAGGGTGCTGCTGGGAGGGAGACATGTGGAGAAGAGACGTACAGACGCCTGAAAGGAGCATGTGGGGAGAGCCGGGGGAGGGGTGGCTGACAATGGCAGCTGCGGTCTCCACGTGGTGTCTCCTTTTGTCCCGGCTTTCTGGAACCTGCTTCAGAGCCCCTGTCCTATAGTTCCCTGCCAGAAGGCACCTTAGACTTAGGGCAAGCTTTCAGGCCTCAGCGGCCCCGCTTTTGGCCAACCCTGTTTGATTGGGCATTTGCCCATGAGGGGATGAGTAATTTGGGGGATTTTATTCAGAATATCCTTTCTTCTCTCTATGCACACTAATTCTATTAAAGTTCTTTCACGCTAAGAGCCTGCTTGCTTTTATGTGGTAGATGGCAAGACCCCCTTTTCGAGCATGCACTCCATTTCTTTGGGGTCACTGGGCACCCCTCAACCATGGGCTAACATTTGGAATTTCCTTTGTAGTACTCCAACCCAAAAAGGAAGTGGGATGTGTGTGCATGCATGTATGTGGTATGCAAGGGGAACAGAAACACAAAAATTACAGAATATTGGTGAGTATTGAAGCTAGGGAATGATGCTTAGGAGTAGGGGGCGGTTATACTATTCTCTTTGCCTTTTGTAAGATTGAAATTTTTCCAAATGAGTCTTAAATCTATAGGCTGACAGCATTTTCAGAATGTCATTTTTCCCAGCACATTAAAGTCCCATGCTCCCTGAGAGGGAAGACTAGCTGAGAACCCACTCAATGCCGCCATCCATCAGCACTCGCTGAGCACCTACTGTGCGCCAGCCAGGCGGCTCTGAGGGCGCCAGCTCATTAACAGCCATTCTCAAGGTAGCCTTTGACACTGAATGCATTTCTTTTCATCAATTTTGCAAACTCGTGATCACAAGGAGATCTCATCTGGGGTTAGCACAATTTGAAGGACAATTCAATGCATCATTTTTGACCTTGTATCAAATTCCAAGGATGCTTAATTACGATATAGAAAGGTATAAATGTGGCACCAATTGTTATTAACAAAGTTAATGGAGATTTACACAATGAAACAGATCACCTCTCTCCATCTTCTTTGGCCTCCATTCCTTTGGTCTTCCAAATTCGTTAAGCACTGCTAAGGCTATTTTTGGAGTCCCTCATTACTTCCAAATAAAGAGCCTGGGTTCTTTATACTCTGAATCTTGCAAAAACAGCGTGTACCTGAGAATCAAGGGAGAGGGCGCGTGCCCCAGACTCAGCCGCCCGAAAATCGTGACTTGAGTCACTTCTGCTCGAGCACCTCAGTCTCCTCATGTAGGAAGCAAGACCTGTTGTACCCATCATGCATTTTACAGAAACTGTACAGAATTGCATCCATCCCCACGCTTTGGGATTAGGAACAACACACCAGACTTGTGGGAAATGATATTTAAAACTCGAGAGGCAGGAATCGAGGCAGCTCCAGATGCCCGTGACCTGGTTCAAGTCTTCTTGCTCTTCTCAAAGCAAACTACGTCCTGACAGAGACCCTTGGGTGGACATCACCTTCCCGTGGATGCTGGCGCCGGGGACCACTGCACCTCTCAGACATGTGGTGGGGTGTCCTAGAGGCCCTTGGGGCAATGCACAGATGGCCTCACCCCTAGAGGCGCACCCCAGAGGGACAGCCAAGTTCTCGCCACAGTATTCAGCTTGCCCGCCAGTGACGGGGCCTCCTGCAGCACCGCCACTCCGTGGGGACAGCCACGCCCGCGGGACATCTCACCATCTTTAGGGGTGTCTTTTGTCAGCTCCCCTTGATAGCACGTCTCTAGAACACCCCCTGTTGTGTGCCCAGGAACATGGCTGCTGCAAGTAGCATGGGTGTAAACAGAATCGACAGTTTTCTGGGACACCACCCCCCACACACAGAGGGCAAGCTAACACGCCAGCTCCCCAGGCTCCGTCTCGTCTGCCTGAAGGTATAAGTCAGACTTTCCAGATTAAAATGTTTCAGCAACGGGCACGCAGACTGGCTCTCTACGGAGGCAAGGAGGCTGGGTCCGCACCACCCTCTGGGGGCATCTCCGGGAAGGGATGGTTCAGAGCCAGAAGCCCCTCCTTCTAGAACAGCTCCCTCCTGGGCGCCGGTGCCTCACGCTCTGGCTCCATACCCCAAACTCGGGCTCGTGCTTGGCGGCTCAGCTCTCACAGTAAGGTGTCTGGGCGCTTCCTGGGTTCAAATTCTCACTTTGATGAAGTAACAAACCCTTTGGTGAACTATCACGAGACGTCAGTTTTCAGTGGCCGGGGGAATGGAGGCAGCACCCCACAGCCCTCACGGATACGGGGCAGTGCTGTGTTCGAGTCGTCACACAGCCTTCACCCCTCAACACTCTCCACCGACAAGGAAACCCAATAAGGACAGAGAAGAAAGAAATGATGTTTTATCTACCAGGGGCTTAGAACCTTCCAGTGGCCCCTGGGGGGACAGCGGGGTGGCTAAAGACGAAGAGAACGAAGATGAAGGCGACCTCCCAGCAGCTGGCCAGGCGCCCCCGCTGCTAACTTCCCTGGACACTCGGGCCTGCCCGGGAAGTGCCACCTGCACCTGGCGGCAGGCAGCCCAGGCCGTCCAGCGAGGCCCCCGGGTTAGCGCCAGCGCCTCAGAGCCCGCATGGTTTGCCCACCACCCCCCCACGGCCCCCCCACTGCCCAGCCCCCAGCTTTTGCAGAACCTTCTGGCATCTCCCCCCATCCCAGCACGGGATGGAGCCAAGCCCCTGTGAGCCCAGGACATTCCCTCCACTGACACGATCCTGCATCTCCCTCCTCTCACAGACAAGAGCAGATCTCCGCGGCGGCTGCCCTTGCCGAGCTCGTGCTGAATCAGACTCAGAAAGCCACACGACGGGAGGTGGGCAGTGATCTGGGTGCGGCCCCAGCTCGTTCAGCTCCTGAGTGGAGATGGTGCCGCCCCACTGCACATGCTAATCGCTCCATCTGTATTCTGCTTGCGCACCAAATGTTTCTGTTTAGCTCCTTTCCCTGCACTTTGGGTACGCACAGAGCAGGGTTGAAAATACCTCGGTGACAGCTGCCATCAGGCATTTGGAGAACTGCAGGTTCCACACTGCAAGCTGGGGGGTCGTGCGCCCAGGAGGTGGAGCCCATCTGATGAGCCGGCATGAAGCGCTGCCCCCCGGCCCTGCCTCAGCACGCCCTGGCCGAGGCGGCGGGAGAGCAGGAAGCAGGGAACCAGGGGGGAGCGGGCGGGCCAGCCCTCCAGACTCCGCCATGCACACGGGGGGGTGCCCGCATACACTCACACCCCAGGCCGCAGTCAGGCCCTCCGGCAGGCCACCTCTCAGTGCCCAGCCTCTGCAGGGCGCAGACGCCGCGCCGAGGTGCAGAGGGCCTGCGTGACTGAGACGGAGCAGGCGGCACGCTGAGGTCACCAAACCCTGTCCCCTTCGGCCACACACCCCGTTTGCTGTCTGCATACAGTGCACTCCTCAGCTCTGAGGAGACCCACAGAACCAGCTGTGCGCCTAACGCCCACAACATTGTGCTATTGCCGTGTTGGCGCGGGGCAGTGTCCTGGCGGTCACCTGCACGGCTGACCCGCCTCTCCCGCTCAAGAAGACACAGTGGGATCTGTCAAGAGATGCTCTTCAATCTACCACGACGTGCTGAACGATTCGCAAGCACAGATTCTTTCACCGCCGTCACAACACGTAACTCGCGAGACCTCTCTGCAGTGCGAACACACCGGGAGTCTGGTGAGCCCGCCCCAGGGCCCCTGGCTGCACGCCAACCTCCCAGCCACCAGGGGGCAGATGCTCAGGCACTCTGCTAACCCGGACACCACCCAGACCTCAGTCACCCACAGAGAGACAGGCCTCTACCACCACCCTGCCCACCCGCCCCCAGGCTCTGGGTCTCTGGACCCACCTCCTGATGGGAGTCTCGGGCTTTCTTGTGTCAGCCCATCCACCTGACGGGTCCTCACGGCTGCACCACACATCACACCTGGGACAGAGACCACAGGGGCGCCTCGTGTGACACGCACTCTTGTATCCTCCTGGACGGTCGCCAGTAAGACGGTATGGAAGAGAGTGAACAGTGAAAGAAGGACACAGGAGGGAGAAGCCAGAGCTACAGAGGACGAAGGGAACGGAAGGTGCCAGAAGGTGAACACATAGCGCTCACGAAAGAATAAACATGGAGCCTGCAGCTGCCGCCTCTTTTCATCTTGAGGATCAGCCCACATCTCACCCTCAGGCTCTCCCGGAAGAGCGTGCCGCTGGGCCCCTGGCCTGCATGTCCTCCTGTGCCCGCCCTGTGATCTCTCTTTATGTCCCTGACAGAAATAGCCAGGTGGATGACGCAGCGCTCAGTGCCCACTGTCCAGGCACACCTTCCCATGGCGCTTTGCTTTATTGTGCTTCCCAGAGGCCGAGTTTTTCAACCCGGTTGAAGGTTGTCCAGGCAGCCCTCCCTGGGGCACGTCTGTGGGAGCCATTTTCCCTGAGCACATGCTCACCTTGTGTCTCTGTGTCACATTTAATTAAGGTGTTTGCGCTGGGTTTTTTTTAGACATGTTATTGCACGCTTAAAAGATGACAGTGTAGTGTAAACATAACATGCACGGGGAAGCCAAGAAACACAGGGGACTCGCTTCCCGCAATATTTGCTTTATCACGGAGTCTGAAGCAGCTCACAATATTGCTGAAGTCCCTCACAAGGCTCGAGCCCAGTCAACGGGCCAATACTCCACAGTGCCATCCCAACCAACAGCCCTGCTTCGATTAAAGGCACCACCTAATGTAATGGGATGCCAAGAAAGAAGATTGTTTCCCAGGACAATTCTGCCTTTGGAGACCTGGAATTTGATGACCAGCAGGAATGTAAGAAGTCTCTGCCATCTTTAATATTATCTTTATTTTATTCTTGTAGGTAAGAGAAACCTGATGTAAAGGCACTAAAACTTCAGGAGACCTACTGACAATGGCCCCAACAGAGCTGACCACCGCAAATAGGCCGGGGAGCACAAGGACAGAAATCTGAATTCAGGGACGGTCTCGGGCGGAGAGACATCTGTGACTGCTGCATCCACTGTCTGAATGTATTTTCCCAACCATCACCCAGGGAGAAACTCCCCGGCGTGATCATTATTGTCATTTCCCTCAGCCGTTGAATTAACACTTCAGATTTCCACCCTCCACACTCCATAAAGGAGGAAGTCATGTGCAGTCGCCACCCGAATGAGAGAATTTGTAGCTCGAAACCGTCCTTGCTTCCTTTTCGTCTATTGATTTTCATGTCTAAGCCAATTCTGTAGACTCTCTTTACCTTGATTCCGCATCATGGTGTCCGAGAGCCCAAGTGGGCGATGAGAGGGGAGAGCCACACCCCAGTCTGAACGCTTTCTGGTTCTGCCCGATGGACAGTCCACCCCTGTCCTCTTCAAAAGAAACTGGAGCTCGGCTGACCTGAGAGCAAGCGGAAATGAAACATTTTTGGAGGGGGAGGGACCCTCTTGCAAAGCACCCTTCTCGTCACTGCAGCTGACGGTATCTGCGTGATTGTGTGAGAAATGCAAATGAGCTGGGGGAGAAAAGGGCTCGTGAGTGTATCTTACAAATAAAACGCCACTGCCATCTTACAGATGAGAGCGGGGTCCGTGTGGGGAGCTGGGGTGACTTTGACTCCAAGACCAAAGGCTGATGAAACCACCTCCCCGCCGGGCATGTCTGCACCAACCCGCACAGGACATCACTCAACCATCCTCCACTCCCCGAGGTGCAGGGAGCACCCCTAGCCCCCGGCCCCAGGACCCACGATGCGCTTGCTCCTGAGGGATCTCTGGGCGGATGGGGGAGAAAAACACAAAACTGCCAGATCTGTGAGGACAGTGGATGCCAGCCCAGCGGAGCACAGCACAGAACCCGACGGCCGACAGCAGGGACAGGGCCAGCCACTGAGCTGGTGATTACGAGGGGAAGACGACACTTAGGAACAGGTAGCAGGAAAAACCAGCAGGCTGGCTGGCTGGAGGGTGCAGCAGGTGACGCCGAGGGGCGTCCTGCACACCTCCCAGGCCTCCTCGTCTCCGGCGGGTCACCCACACGAGAAATGCGGTGTCGTGAGGAAAACGTGCGTGTTGTCCAGAATGCGGGGTAGATGGGAAAGGAAGAGAGAACCACACGTAAATGCTCTGAAGGGGGAAAGGAAGGAGTCACCCCAAATGGAGACACAGGAAACTTCCTGAGGAGATGTTTGAACTGGGCCCTGAAAAATGAGTAGGACTGGGAGAGGGGGAAATGCAGGGCGAGGCATTATGGGTAAGGGACCCAACATGGGCAGAGCAAGAGGAGGGGAGTTGGGGTGGAGGGGTGCTAGGGTGGTGGGGTGCTGGGGTGGAGGGATATTGGGGACGGAGGGGTGTTGGGGTGGAGGGGTATTGGGGATGGAGAGCACCCTGTGTGGCTAAAACAGGGTGGGGAAGGAGTGGACTGTGGGAAGTTGGCTAGACAGAGTTAGCTTCCTCCGAAGGGGCTTGAATGTCATGGGGAAGGGCGTGGATCGTCCCCTAGGACCAGGGACAGAGGGAAGGTTTTGGAGCGGGTGGGCGGCAAGATCAAAGCAGCTGGAAAAGATACTTTCCCCAACTTTTGCAGTTAGTGGGCCGGTGCCAAAGGAAAGGGGTCAACTCCACTGCTTTGGAGGCTTAAAAATGAATAAAAAATAAATAAAATTAGACCCCTCCTTCCACACTCCTCCAGTTGACCTCTCTCCAAGGGGAGCGGTGAGAAAGAGGCAGGCGTGGGTGATACCTGCCCCGGCCCCGTACACTGCAGGATGCCCGAGCCACCCCACGGAACATCCTAGCGGGTTTCGGGCCAACTGATGGACACTGAAGAGCGTCAGCATAATGACCAAAGAAAACCTCTGTGCTGAGGAAAGGGAGAGCTCTTGGGGGAATCAGAGGAGAGAAGCCAGCCTTCTGGCTGGCTGGGGTCCTCTTGCAAATAGGGGCTTGCGGGTCGAGACAGGGAACTGGACTGAGGAAAACACCCCCAGGCCCGGCAGACCCGCTCCATGGCCCTGCTCCAGGTGCGGAGCGGAGAGAGCAGCCCTGGCCCACTCCTGTCTGGCAGAAGCTGCCCCCAAGTCTGAAGCCTGGCCCCCAGATCGCAGCCGGACCACATTTACCCGCTCTGTTCCCTGAGTCGGCACTCCCGGAGGACAAGGGCCACTGAGGGTCACCTCCGGACTCTGTCCTGATGTCACACCTGGACCAGGCCCTTTAGACCAGACTAGAAGGCAGACAGACCGCCGGCTCAGCCAGAGAGCGAGGGAAAGAGGAAGGCAGAACCTCAAACAAACTATACGGCAGCAGGTCCATGCCCTTTAGTGATGGGATCGGGGGTATGTAAACTACTCAAGACTGATCACATTGAACTGACAACTGAAATAAAAAATGAAAGCGTCTAACCCGTCTTATGTTAGCTGTATGTGTGCTTATACGTGCGTGTGTCTGTATTTAGACCTATAAACACACACACTTTTATATATACTACTACATGTGTGACTCAATTTTGTCCAAAGCTTAACAGCCGTTCTGGAGTAGTTTACTTTTGGGCCTTGCATTTCTTACGTGGCAAAGATCTGTGCTGGCGATTTGGCGTTTCTGTGCCATCTTGCTGCATCCACCCTTTGTACTTCTGGCAACTGTGCTCCAGTTTCCTTTTATGAAAAGCAGCATGCCCTGGCTCCTCGCTAGCTGTGCACCTGATTGGCATCCTCTCCCCTGCTGAAGGGACAGGCGCGTCACCAAGGCCAAGTTAGCTAAGTCCGGGGGCCGCCTCCCACCCTAGCTCGTCGGGGCTTCAGTGTCTTGAGTGGAGTGAGACAAGGAAGGAGAGAGACTGTGAGAGCTTGGTCACAAATAATACCACCTTTACTGGCGGCCCAGGGCAGGGTGCACAAGGCCGCCGCGCGACCCCCGAGACTCCCGGGCCCTCAGGCGGTGCCCGAGTGCTGCGGAGGGGCCCGGGGCTGCTCCGGGACTCAGGAATGTCACTCAGTGGAGAGACCTCAGGGCGGGCAGGGGCCGCCGTGCCTCCCCTGCCCGCCACCTGTCTGAGTTAGGTCCTGCCAGAAACCAGCCCAGCCTCAGTCACTGGCACTCACAAGGGAGCGGGGGAGACAGAGAAGGAAAGTAAGAGTTTAATCCTGGACTTGCCCTTTCCCGCCACACATCAGGCACCGGGTCCACGGCACACAGTGTAACACAGCGCATCGCCGCCCGGGCACCGTCGGGCCCCGGGGGAACAGAGCTGGGCGCGAACGCGGGGCCACAGCTGCACTCTGAGGGAGCCGGGCAGAGACGCCTGGCCCATGCGGGTGCGATCATGTAGCCTCTCGGCGGTTATTTGCAGACACGGCGCTGAGCACCTCTTCATAAAATCCGATCACCTTGGACATGAAGTGTGTAAACAGTAACACCTGGTGTAACAGGAGATCAGATCCCCGACACCCACAGATTAATACCGAAGCGGCACCGGCCACAGGACGGGACGCTGAGCAACTGAATCACCCAACTGTCTTCGTATGTGATGCCCTGGCAGCAAGATCACTGGGCGAAGTGACTGCTGGGCACAGGGCAGCACTGAGGCCGCTCTCGATGGCCACAACCCAGTCAGCGCTGGCATCAAGTCCAGAGGCGGGGCCCGCTATTTGGGAGCTGGGCCTGAGGGAAGGGCACTGGGAAGGCCAGGCCCGTTTCCTCAGGTGACAAGAAAGGTGCACGCGTTGGGGCCATCAGAAGCGACCGCCCCGCAGACGTGCCTGCCGGGGAGCCCTGATTGCCTGCCGCCTGCTGCTGCCCCGCGGCTCCAGCCTCTGCTCCTGCAAGCTCCGGGTGGCCCCAGAAACTAACATGACCGTTGCCACTCCTGGTAGCCAGACCCCTGCCTCCCAGAGACCTGGAAACAGAACAAATCATCAGGCTACCAGGGTCGCACCGCTCCCTTCGGGAGGCACCACAGCTTGGGGGGGAGTTTAAGTCTCAAGAACAACCTTTTTTTTAAAGCTTTATATATTTACGCATACAAGAGCAGGGGTGCAGGCCAGAGGTGGGGGTTGGGGGGGTGAGAGGATTCACCAGAGACAGAGTGGGGAGCAGAACAGGCAGAGTGAAGTACACCGCTGAGGGGAGCAGCGGGGAGACAGGCGAGGTCTGCTGCGCCCTGTGGGAAGCTCCCTGGCTGGGGATCAAACTCGAACTCATGTTGCAGTGGCGGCGGACAGCTTCATAATGCTGAGACCTAACCCCTCATGCCACCAGGGAGGCCCCGAGAACATCCTTCTTTCTATGAAGAGCCGTGCAACGGGCACCCACAGAGAGCAGCACCCCGTGAAGGCCACTTCGACACAGAGCAAGAGAAGAGCATTTTGTTCTCTGCGCCCTGACATTTGCTGTGGTTTATGGGGCCCACAGGAGCTGCGGGCACGGACTGTGCTTCAGTCAGGCCGCAGGCAGCTTAGTATTCAATAATTCCCCAAACTTGCTAAGTGTGCAACATGCTGTTTTGATTGTTGTTACCCTCTTGTTCCAAGCTTTCTGAACATATTTTCTTGGAGGCTGAGTTGAGCAAACACAGACTACCTAAGGGGCTAGTGTGGGAAGCACAGAATTGTAGTGATTTCGACTTAAAAAAAATAATATATTTTTGAGCATTCGTGTCTAATCCAATTAAATGGAGCACAGTGAAAAGGAACAGGCTTTTAACCTGTTTAGTAATTATTATAATATTAGCATCTGTTTCTGGAGTGCCCACTCTCTCTGGACCAGCAACTTCTCCAGGTTCTCTTTATTTCATTTGACCTCACTGGTAAGGTGCAGCTCAGCCCAGCCAGCTGTGTCTTCTTCCCTGCTGCCAGCACGTAGCTCGTTCCAGGGTCGAGGATTTCCCAGCTTCTTTGGATAATCCTTCTAGAAACAAGTGACTTTTTTTGAGACACAAGGACAGGGACCCTCAAAGGTGGTTAATCCAAGCCTCTCTTTTTATAAATGAGGACACTGGGGTCTAGAAGGTTGGGGTTTTCTCCCCCCACCTACCTTTTTGACCCTTTCTCCCTTCATCCCTCTTAAACGTAGAAGCTTCACTCTGGTTATCAATGTCCACCAGTTTATAATCATTTTTCCTTGTCAGTTCGCCAGCTTTAATTCCTTGTTTTACTTGTGTGTGTGAAATACATGCCTTGTCACTCCGATTTGCTCCGCTACTCAATTCCCTCAAACCCCTTCCTTTGTGCTGTAAATGGTAACTCTTCATCTTTCTTTACAGCTGAATAATATTCCATCGTGCGGACAAAACACATCTTAATCCAGTCGGCTCTCCACGGGCACTTACGCTGCTTACAACAGCCTGGCTGTTGTAAATAACGACGCAAAAAACATTGTAGAGCATTTAATTTTTTGAGTTGGTGGTTTCATATTCTTTGGATAGATGCCCAGGAATGGACGGCAAGATCAAATGGTATTTCCATTTTTAGTTTCCAGAGGGCTCTTCACTGCCACCAGATAAGAACCAGAACTCAGGTCTCCTGAGTCCTGAACCGTCCCCTCCCCACTATCGAACACTACCAAGAACTGCCCGGGGCCACCGCGCCGTGAGTTTGACGCCCTCCCCTGACGCCCATCCTGCAAGGAGAAGCCCCACAGGAGGCCTTCGTCACTGCCCACTGCTCGTGCCGCTCCCCATGCGCCCATCTCTTCAGTTCCTCCTTGCTTTGAATAGCCTCCAAGTTCCTCCTGCCCTTTCCAGAGCAGCTGCCCGCTGCGGCAGGCTCGTTTTGGAGTGTGGAGTCATCCGGGAGTGTCTAGGGGCAGCAGGGGAGCCAAAGAGAGGCCAGGCAGGGGCTGATTTCAAGGGCAAAGGAACAGCTGGTCCCTCAAGTGGCCACCACCAGCACCGCAAGGGCAAAGCAGGCGTGTGGGGGCGGGGAAGCGGTGACGCCGGGCCTCGGAGCCCCTGCAGCCAGAGAGAGCCAGCGCCTCCCAAGGCTTAACTGTCCCGATGGCTTGGGGCTGGGATGAACAGGTGTCCCCACAGCTGATTGGGCGGCTCAGCTCCCACGGGGACATGGGTAGGGTGGACTGAGCAGGGAACTGCAGAAACACAGGACAAGAGACAAGCAGATCCTGCAAAGCTGTGGCAAGTCACAGCCCGGGGTGGACACACGCGACCCTCAGCCAGTCAGGGTGCAAGGCCACACGGCGCAGGGCACTGCTATCCAGAGGGGCTGTCGCACAAAGCACATCCACATCGCCAGGGAGTTCGCCAATATGCACATTCCCAGGCCCCACCGCGCCCTGCGGGATCAGGATCTGCATTTTCACAAGCCCCGCAGATGAGTCCGTGCACGGTAAAGTCTGAGAAACGCTGCTCACGAACAGCCGTTCTCAGCATGTGGCTCCTGGGGGCGGCAGCAGCAGCTCCTCAGAATTCCGTGGGGCTCGGCAGAGTTTTAAGGAGCCTTCCCTCCTCTCCTCTGAAGAGTCTCTACCTTCCCTCCGGGGCCCATTTTCTGTCGCTCTGAGATCTCTTCGCTCATTAAAACTCACTCAGGTTATCCTCTCTCCTTCCTCCGAGCACCGCTGGTTTAGGGCCCAGGCTCTGCCTTCTGCATGCTGTTTGGAGGGATCTCCAGAAGGCGTCCTGGAGCATACACAGGCCGGCCCTCGCTGGCAGCCACTCCTGCCGCAGCCTCCCCGCACTTCCTGCAACAGAGACCCGGAATTCCTGCTTCTCCCCCAGCCCAAGGGGCTCACTTTTCAGATTGGAGCTGGTGGAACAGAGGTCACTGACTCTTAGTAATGCCCATTCCAGATGAGTCCACTACGTTCAGGCGAACGGAGTCCAGATGAAGACACACTAAGATATGTCACCTGGCCACCAGCTGGGGTGTCCCCGCCTTTAAGGACCAGATGTCACCAACAACAGCTTCACTCCTTGGCCTGTAGAAGTCCAGGATCCACCCTCAAGATTTCTGGGTGTTCCTGCAAAGTTTATAATCCTAAGGTCTCTTCCAGGTTCAACCTCCTGTAGCCGAATCTGGTCAAGAGAAGGACAACCGCATTCACCCAGGCATGCAGCCCCTTTCCCCCTTCATCAGCCTGGCCAGGGACCCAGCACATCGGTGGTTCCTGGATTGGTGGCATGGTTCTTTAAAAAAAAAAAAAAAAGGCAAAAAATCTCCCACGACATTTTGGAAGCAGCACTTTCCTGAGGCACAAAGAGGAGTGCAAGTCACAAAATGTCCCTCATTCCCTGAGTGGCATCACCCCCATTCTGAAGAGTCCAGAATGAACCAAAATACTCAGTACTCTTCCCTCTCTTCCCACCGCCCTCCCCTCCTCTCCCTGCTCCTTTCTTCTCCCCAGCCACCAAACTGCTACTTGGTTATTCATAGTCGGAGAAATGGGTATCTTGATTCTAACTAAAGCATGCCCTCAACATCTCGGCTTCTACCCCAAGAGGACCTCCTAAATAAAATGTTTCCTATCCCAAGAGTGAGCCTAGTGTCAACCAAAACAGTTACAAGGTAAATAGGATGGGCTTCTGCTCCACCAAAGCCCACAGCCCCTCCTCCTTCCCTTCACTCCTTTGAAGATTCTCCATCTTCCCTCCTTGTCCCATTTATTTATTTATTTATTTATTTATTTATTTATTTATCTGATATCTCCTCTTTCATTTACAATAATTCAGGTTATTTTCTCTCCTTCCTTTGTTTGAGACCAAACCCTCCTTCGTGGGACGCCTATTTGCCGAGGCTGGCTGTCCCCCGCATCACAGCCTGGATTACACCTCTTATCAGATCCTCTCCAAAGCAGCTGCCAGAGTCATACAAAAGCTAAAATCTGGATATCCTCAATGTGAAGGTTGGGGTTCCCTTCTAATATCGAGGGGCTCAGGAAGCCTAGAGAGGAACTCTGAAACAGCAACTTTCCCTCCTACCCAACCCCAACACCAGCATCCCAGCTTAGGCCTCCCACCATCCTTTCCTTGACTAGGAACATAATGGGGTGAGTGACAGCCCCAACTTGGTCCCCCACTATCCAATTCACCCTACCACCAAGGCCTCTGGCTCCCCATTGCTAGAGTCCTCCCCTTCCCCATTGCTGAGTCCTCCCCTTCCCCAGTGCTGGAGTCCTCCCCTCCCCCAGTGCTGAGTCCTCCCATTCCCCAGTACTGGAGTCCTCCCCTTCTCCAGTGCTAAGTCCTCCCTTTCGCCAGTGCTGGAGCCCTCCCCTTCCCCAGTGCTGGAGTCCTCCTCTTCCCCAGTGCTGGAGTCCTCCCCTTCTCCAGTGCTAAGTCCTCCCTTTCGCCAGTGCTGGAGCCCTCCCCTTCCCCAGTGCTGGAGTCCTCCTCTTCCCCAGTGCTGGAGTCCTCTCCTTCCCCAGTGCTGAGTCCTCCTCTTCCCCAGTGCTGGAGTCCTCCCCTTCCGCAGTGCTGGAATCCTCCCTTTCCCCAGTGCTGGAGTCCTCCTCTTCCCCACTGCTAAAGGTGGCCTCATGCTCACAAACCTGCAGTGGCCCCAGTTGCCTGGAAAACACCTTCCCAGCTCTATTTCCCAGTTTGTTCTCCACCAGCATTTTCTAAGTTGCTCAGAAATTTTTCCAAAACCACTTAACAGCCCTCCTCAAAAAAACCAGCATTTTGCTCGTGTTTGGTCTGAAGTCCCACCACAGCCCCATGAGGACGTGGCTTCTGTTTAGTGCCTCAGAGAAGTGAGTTCCCAGAACTGGGCGAGGGACCCGGAGGCAGACACGAAGACGGCCTGAGGGCTGGTCTCGGTGCTGGAGGGGCCCCTTCAGAGGGGCGGAGTGGCTGTCACACACGTGCTAGAAGTCCCCAGACGGGCCCCCAGCAAGCCACCTCCACCCCCGACTCCCAGACGCTTCCATCCCACAGTCTCAGCCGAGATGGAGCCTTAAAAGCTGTCACGTGGACACTGCGCCTCGGTTCCTCTCTCTGGGCACCGGCCTTCAGGTGACCCCCGAGTAGGTGGGAAAAGCACCCCGCTGACAGGAAAAACACAGAGTCTGCATCTGGCAAGACGCAGACTCCCACAGGGCGCCTCGCCGAGCTCCTCGGGGACCCAAGGAGGATGTCACTGCCTGAACCCCCGCACTGCTCAGCCAGCTGGATCTGCTTCACCACAAGGCCCCTCGGGTCCGACAGGCTCTTCAGGCAGACTGCGGCCCAGACTTCCCGCCTCCCCGGCCACACTCCCGCGTCACCCACAGACCAGGCCTGCTGACAGCGGCGCAGCTCTGTGACATCGACGACCCAGGTCAGAGAGGTGGCGTGGGAATGACAGCCGACCGCGGATGCCCCTCTACATTTGCACACTCAGTTTTGACGAAGAAATCCACCCAGGGCAGACTGGGCCCGCCATCCGAGGCGCTCGGCAAACGGGGCCATCTGGGCAAGCAGCGGGGACGGAGGGGCCCTCCTCACCCCGGTATCTGAGGCTCTCTCACTGGACAGACCCAGACAGAGCAGGGCGTGACCAGGACCGAATGTCAACACAGAGGGTAAACTCAGAAAGACACAGGTAGTGACAGGACCCGAATAACTACACAAAGAAAAGTGGAAACTGGGGCCTAGTTCCGTGTTGAGCCCCTTGGTTGAGCTATCTCAGCTCTCACCTGGCCTTGTGGCTTTCAGTCCTTCCCCTGTGTCCGACCCAGGCCTGCTGAGGCCCCGGAGGCAGCAGGCAGAGGAATGTGGCCCGCTGCGAGAGGCCCAGCAATCTGGGCACCCCCCCCCCCAGTGAGGCGGTCACAGCGGCATGCCTAGCACACCCCGTGCTGCACGACGGGCCTTGTGCTCAGTCGCGTGACCTTGAAGCCGCCCTGCCTGCCCTGCCCGCTTCTCCCCTACTCTGACTTCGGGTTTGGTTGTATCACCTGCCTTGACCAGCCCAAAGAGGCGGACAGGCCAGTGTACCCGCTCCCGGCTTCGGCCACCTGCTCCCCCGTGCCTCTGCCGCGGTCAGAAGCGGCGGAAGCGGGCTAGACGGCCGGCCCAGGAGGGTAAGGGGCGCGGGGAGCAGAGGTGCAGATGACTAGCTCACTGACCCTCACAGGGGCGGTAGAACCCCCAACCCAGACAAGACCCACTCAACTCAGATCGGTCACGCGCCACGGGAATAAGCTGCTGAATCTGGCATTATCACTGCAGCTCTCTCTCCTCTCTCCTCTCTCTCTCTTCCACACAAACACACACACACAGACGTGCCCATAGGGCCAAGGAGACAGTGGCAGCTCAGTTAACAGTGATGTCCTTCCCTCTCCTGCTACATCCCAAGCTGCACTCTGGGAATACAGAGATAAATCTCAGAACCTCGAGAAGTTTTCAGCTGGTGGCACAAGAACTTTAAGATTTGGGTTCAAGTCCTAGGTCCTTCTCAGAAAATAAATGAAGCCATGGAAAGGAAAATGCCCCGAGCAAGCACCTCCTCTCCCTTAATTGTCCCCTAAACTCTGATAAAATAGATGTTCTCCCCAAACTGAGAATCCGACTTCCTGCGGTCACACCGCCGCACTCTCACGAGCCTGGGAGGACGAGCTCCGCAGAGGCCCAGTCTCGCGGGCTGTGTCTCCGCTCTGCCTGGAGCGGCTTTTGTCTGAGACTCCTCAGAAACCCGCCTGGGTCGGTGGAGTGAGTGAAGGTGCGGATCTTGCTAACTTGAGCTCGAAGAAAAGGCCTCAAGGGAGATAAAAGGACTGTTTTTTTTTTTAATCCGTGTTGAAGAAAGTAGTTCAGAAATGGACCTACTTTTCTGAAGACAAAAGTGTAGTCTCCGCAGCCGCCTCGCCCCGAGAGGGCCCGCTCCCAGCAGGGACTCACCTGCCTCGGAGGCTCAAATCCGCCAGGAGATGAAGCGTGGGGGTGCAGGGACCCCACCACGGGCTACGTCAGGGCTAGGTGCTCACCCTGCTCACCCAGGGGGCCCTTCCTGTGCTCGAGCCCCTCCTGCCAGGGGGCCTCACGAGTCGTCCCTATTCTCGGCCCCTTTGAAAAGACCAGTCACTGGTTTGCTGGGAGAGCGACCTCGGCCCGGCAGAGAATGACCAGCTTTTCGCTGGTCAGCGCAGAGGGACAATTCCACGGGATGCCCCTGGCAGGCGAGGCGCCGGCGGACGAAGGGGCACCATGAGGCTTGGGCTCCAGTGGGGAGGGAGTTGTCCGAACGGACCCCCCCCCCAGCACTGGAGAGCAACCGTCACCTCCAGGGAGCACCCGCTTCCGGAGAAAGGGCTGCAGGGCATGTCTGCCTGACAGATCCAACTCAGGAAACGTCAGGAGGAAACGGAGCCCCCAGCAGCATTTCTCTCCAGTCTGATGGACACAGAACTCCCCTCCCGGGGAGGTTCCCCTTCTCCCTCTGGCGGGCTCCCCCCGGGGGTGCTCACGTCGGCTCCGTCGCAGGCTCTGCTGTGGCTTATCATGTGTTAGACCCCATGCACGTGGCCGCTGATGGCTCTGGCCTACAAAGGCTGCGATTTCAAGAAATAATCTGACTCACCAGTGCTGGCAGGTCCCTGCCAGAGACAGCCGGGGCCCCGAGCCCAGAGCCCGTTTCTCTGAGCCTGGCCCACCAGCCCCTACCGCAGGCAAGCAGCTTATCCTGAAAGAATCTGGCCTCCGCTCACCAGCTGCAGGGCTCTGCCAGCGACCTTGGGGGAACAAGCGCGGAAGATCAGCTGCAGACACTTGAGCCAGTGCTCGGGCGAGGGCAGTCGGCCCCCGCGGCTCGCGTGCTGACTTGACTGGAGAGAACAGGGCATTTATTTCCCATGATCCAGCAAAAACTCTTTCGCACTTGGGAAAGGAACCCAAGCCTGATACCTCAGCCACTAACTGTCTCACACTAGTGGTGAAAGACCAGCAAGGCCCGTCTCTGTCACTGGGGGACCTGAATGGGATGGCAGTTCTCTCTTCTGGTTTACAGTGGCGCTGAACAAGCAGCCACGCCAAAGATGGCAGCCCCACCTGGTGAGCAGAGAAGCTTGAGGCTCTCCCGGCGGCGGTGAAGGCCCTGGGTGCCCCTCACCAGAGGCTGGCACTGAGGCCCTGAGCACAGGTGGCCATCGAAGAGCCCCCGGGGCCAGAAGCAGGCAGGGGTGAGCAGGTGGCCTGGATTCAGGGTAGACGCCGACACTGCTCCCCACATCAAGAAACACCCCAGCTTGGTGCGTTAGCCCTGAGTTCTAGCCCCTTGCCAGCCTGGGTTCTTGCTGGGCCCTTAGGGCAGTGGTCACTAGAAAGACCTCCGGCACTAGAAACAAAACTGAACCCAGAAGCGCTCAGTCACGGCGCATGCAGCACGCATGAAGCAAGTCCAGGGCCACGGGAGAGCCAGCAGCATGTGGAACCTCCCAGGCAGGGAGAGCGAGGTTGTCTGTGGACCCAGATCTGGGCTCACTGCCCTCTGTCCACTTGCCCCGGGCCTCCCTTCACTTCTGCCGTCTCTCGCTCCAGCGGTGCCGCCCGCTCTGTTCTCTCCCCGCTGATGTTCCCAGGCCCGTTTCCAAAGGTCGATGGGTCTCCTCCCTCCTTTTCCTGTGCATGTAACTAAGCTCACTCGCTTGCCTACAAGGCCACCCGCCAGTCAACAGCAGCCCAGCCTGAGAAGGGCCAAGGCCACAGTGGGAGGTGCAGGCAGGCCCCCACGCGAGGGCAGGGACAGTAACAACTTCGCGCGTCGGCCTCGTCTCCCGGACGCCGCCCCAGCGGCCAGGCGGCAAGGCCGAGGCGTCAGCCCAAGCGCCCGCGCAGGGACTGGCCGAGGGTGTCGCTTGCCTGCGAGTGTCCAGGTTTTAAAACTGTCCCAAACCCAAGGATGCCCCAGGGCCGAAACACCCCCTTGGCAGAGACCCCCAAGAGAGACGCGTAAAACCATCGCGGGGAGGGGCCATGGCGGGCGGCGGGGCTGGAGCCCGAGGACGGCGAGGAGGCTGACGTCACTGCCTAGCTAAGACGCCAGGCCGGGCAGGCCGGAGTCGGCGGGGAGCACCCCGACTCTCAGAGGCGCGGGGGTGCAAGGGTTTCTTCTTGCTCTCGTGGCAGGTGAGTGTGGGCTGGCCCCGCGGCCCTGCCCCACGCCCCAGGGCCCTGCCCGCCCATGGCATGGCTTGGCCTGCCTCGCGCTGCCCCCGGGGCTCTGCTCGCTCCCACACGGAGGAGGGGCCGAGCGAACCTGCCTGGCCGGAAACGGTCCCCACGCCGGCTGCAACCAAGTCACATGCTGAGTGTGCAGCTCCCCCTGCTGCGGGGCCCCGCAGTCACAAAGCAGGCCCCCCAGAGGTCAGAGGCCAAAGGGCCCCTGAGCCCTTTCCACACCAAGGCACAACATGAGGACACTGCGAAAGGCAGAAAAAAAGGGAAAGAGCTCGGAGATTCCACTGCTGGGGGCACACCCAAGAGCAATGAACACATGTTCACACAAAAACTTCTACACAATTGCTCAAAGCAGCATTATTCCCCACAGCCAGGGTGGAAGTAGTCCAAGTGCTCATTCATGGATGAATGGATAAACAAAATGTGCTATATCCATACAATGGAGCAGTGCTGTTCTCCAGCGTTTGTGAATGAAGGACCTATACACGCTGTAATGTAGATGAATCTCGAAAACTGCCTGACAAGTAAAAGGAATCAGGCACAAAAGGGCAAATATAAAATGATTCCACTTAAAAGAAAAATCCAAAACAGATAAATCCACCCGGGGGGCTGGGGGAGGGTGGGGAGAAATGTAACTGCTGGTGGTATACAGGGTTTCTATCTAGGGAGATGGAATGTTCTAGAGTTAGGCTGTGGGAATGGTGGCGCCACCTTTGAATATACTAAAAACCATTGACTTGTACACTTTAAAAGGGTGATTTTATGCTATATGAGTTATGTCTCCATAAGAACGGGAGCGCTCCAGAGGCCCACCCAGACCCTCCCACACTGGCCCCAGGCCTCCTGCAGTTCCCCCCTTTGGTGCCTCCCCTGGCCTCAGCAACCCCTTTGTCTTACAGCTGGTTGGTGGGAAGGGGGGAGGGGCGCACTCGGTGAGGGTGGTGACGCAGGACAGGTCAGCCTGGTCTCTGAGCCTCCTGTCTCCCAGCAGCAGGAGGCAGCTGGGCCAGGAGGGGGTGAACTGCAGAGGTGGGAGCTCCAGATGCACTGACTGCAAATGGCGTTATTGATCTTCATTTCTGCAGGGCACTGGGGTTTCTAACTGAACCGCAGAGCTTCTGGAAACAGTAGCCTAAAAGGTAGAAACCCACCATCTGGACTTTTAATGAACCTGCAGCTCAAAACGCCAAGGCTCCCAGAGAAGCAGTCTGGGCCAAAATGCCAGCTCTTCCGGCTGGAGCAGCTGCAGGGAGAAAGTCTTAAGACACAGGCAAGCTGAGCTCCTGTGTCTCAGGAAATCCGTCCCTGAATAAGAACACGCCCTCGTTTTTTGGAGGGCATGTTGGCCGAGCCACTGTCACCTTCACATTGTGTGATAGGGTCCCCTTGGACAGACCAGAGAGGCAGAAAGGGAAGAGGGCCACCTGGCCAAGAACAGCAAACCTTGGCCCCAGATCACACCGAGGCAAAGGATCCAAACGTTCTCAAGCGCAAACCTTCGGGTTCCACAAAGAAAAATGCAGCCTGGAGAGGTTGTGTCTGGTCTGAGGTCACACAGGCAGGCCTGCTCCAGGGCTGCCCCACGGCCACCAGCACACACACAAGAGACACCCACCCCCTCTCCCCTCCTCCTGGAGCTCCCTCTCCCCTCCTCCTCAAGCTCCCTGTCCCCTCCTCAGAGGGTGATCAGCCCCCTCGTGCACTGGGCACCAGAGCACCCAGCGCAGCCCACGCTGGGATCCAGCAGAATCCTGTGTAAATCACCCACCGCGCCAGGACCCTGCGGGCAGGGGCCACATCCATGCTACTTTCCACCTCAGAATCGAACAGTGGCCCAGCGTGGCCTCATCGGCTCCGGTCAGTCATTTAGTCAGGCGGTCAGTCACTCACGACCATCTGCTGAGCACTTACCCCGTGCCAGGCTGCACCCCGGGCCAGGACACCATGGTAAGCACACAGCCGGCACCAGCCTCCGCGGAGCCTGTGGAAGGAGCAACGATAAACCGGTCAGTCAGTGAGTCAGTCATCCCAGAGGGCGGCCGGTGCTTCACGGGGGAAAAGCACAAGAAACACAGGGAGCAGCGGAAACGTGACATCTGGGCTGAAACCCGTGGCACCGGTCAGGCCAGCGCATTAGGGTGGCGGGACCTGCAAGTGCAGTGTGGTGTCCCCCAAAACACAGCAAGAAGGCGGGGGGTAGAGGCAGAGAGCCAGGAGGAGCATGGAATGGGTCCAGGTCAGGAGGCAGGCAGGGGCCAGATGGGCCTGGACACCAAGGTCATGACAAGGAGTCCGGAATTTACTCCGGGCCTGACGGGGAGTCGTGGGGTGAAGCACAGGAACGCCAGACACCCCTGGCAGCAGGGGGAGAATGGACTAGACGGTCAGTCGCTGTCAGGGCTGCCGACCTGCAGGACAGGAAGAGTTCTCAGCCTCAGGCCCACACCTGGGCAGGTGTCCCGACCCAGTAACTCCCATAACGGGACTATGTGACATCACGTGCCCCCTGAAGTGTCGCCAGATCACCCAGTTAACTTGAATCTAATCACACAGAAACAATAAGGCAAATCCAGAGCGTTGCGCGCTGGGCAAAGCCAATGAACTAGACTGTTCAGATTTCTCTAAGGCCTGAAAGAGCGTCCTCCCCAAAATCGCCCCCAAAGAGGTAGGACAGCACAGGAGGAAAAAGGGACTGAACAGACAAGACAACTAAATGTAGTGGATGCTTCTAGAATGTAGGAGGGGGGGAATTGCTAGGAAGAACATTTCTAGGTTCTAAAACATTTTAGGTTACTTGGGCCATCTAGATATGGATTGCCTCTTACATCATATTCTTGCGTCAATGTCCAACTTTTTGTGATAATGATGTGCTAATGCCAAAAATTGTCCTCGTTCTTAGGATATGCCTGTTGAATTACTGAGAGGTGATAGGTTACAATGTCTGCAATTTTCATCCAAAAAAGAGATACAAAATACTAAAAATAAATCTACCATAGGATCCAACAATTCCACTGCCCCATATCTGCCTGAAGAAGACAGAAGCAGTATGTTCACTGCAGTACTATTTACAACAGCCAGGCCATGGAAACAACCTACACACCCAAGGACAGAGGAGTGGATTAAGAAGAGGTGGTACATAGACACAGTGGAATACTACTGAGCCATAAAAAATGATGACCTCGGGCCTCCCTGGTGGCGCAGCGGTTAAGCGCTGCGCTGTGGAGCTGTCGGCAGCAGTGACGCGAGTTCGATGCCTGGCCAGGGAGATTCCCACATGGCGCGGCAGACCTCCCCTGCCTCGCCCGCTGCTCCCCTCAGCAGTGTATTTCTGATCTGCCTGTTCTGCTCCCCACTCTGTCTCTGGTGAACCCTCTCACCACCCCACACCTCTGGCCTGTACCCCAGCTTGTATGTATAAATAAATACATCTTTAAAAAAAAAAAATGATGACCTCTTGCCATTTGTTACAACATGGATGGAGCGATGCTCCAACATGGGGGTGATGCTAAGTGATTAAGTCAGAAGGAGAAAGCCAAATACTGGATTGTCCCACTCATCGGTGGAATATAAACAAAACAAAAGAGCAGAATAAATTAAACCAAAACAAACGCTAGAAATCTAACTGCCTAATTGAGGCTACCAGGGGTAGAGTTGGGGGGGGTGAAAAGCAAAAGGAGGAAGGGGGCTGGATGGACTGTGGGGAGGACTTTGGGTTCTCTGGTGGTGGGTGTAGTGTGGTGACATGCATGCAAAGAGACGTGAGCCTGTCCCCCTAAAACATGCAGTGTTTTAAACCAATGTTACCTCCACAAAAACATTAATTTTTTCTTTATTTTTAAAGGGAGAAAACAGGGGCCTCCCTGGTGGCACAGTGGGTTAAATGCAGCACTGTGAAGCTATCCAGAGCCACTGCAGCATGAGTTTGATACCAGCCCAGGGAGATTCCCACATGGCGCAGCAGACCTCTCCTGCCTCGCCCGCTGCTCCCCTCAGCAGTGTGCTTCAGTAGATCTGCCTGTTCTGCTCCCCGCTCCGTCTCTGGTGAATCCTCTCACCACCCCACACCTCTGGCCTGCACCCCAGCTTGTATACATAAATCTTTAAAAAAAAAAGAAATTAAAAAAGAAATAAATAATAAAGGGAGAAAACAAGAGCTGAAACGAGCGTGGTAAATATGAAGGGGTCCAAGCGAGGAGCAATGTGCAGGGAGGATTCATCTCCCAGCTCCTGCATAGGCTGAACGTTTCAGAATCCAACATTGGGGGTATGGAAACTAAATTTATTGATGGTAAGTAGATGAACGAGATCTGGGGAGCGCCTCTCCCTAGCTTTATGAGCAGCTTGCTCACATGGATTCCCATGTGGATAGTTCTGGAAGAAGAGGGGCAGGGCTAGAATGGATCACTCCCGGCCTCTGCCAGATTGCAGATATTTTTTCATTTGGAAAGTCTAAAAGCACCGCAGGATGCCTTGGTGGCTGCTGCCATCTGCTGGCCAGAGTCCGTGTGGCGGAGCCAGGCTTTCAGGGTCACCCCATGCTAATGAGCGACCCTCCAGGCCTGCCTGCTCAGGCAACCAGGCTGAAGGGTTAAGCATCTGTTAACTTCCTTCCAGAGCGAGTGGCATGAAACACAGCCCCCATCCGTCATCGGGCTCCCTGATGCCAGCGTCCTTTGCTTTCAAGATGATCGGTCTAAACTAAGGGTGAGATAATGCCAAGCTTAAAAACCAACCCTTGAAAACTGACTCTAGAACTGAAGCCTCCAGAGGGTGGTGGGGGTGGGGAGGGGCAAGAACAAAGAGGGAGGGAGCACAAAAGACTACAGGGGACAATGGGTGACTTGGTGGTGGTGGGTGCACAATGGGGGATCCTAATGTCAGTTACCGCAATTAAAATAAATACATTCACTTAAAAATAAACATAAAATGATGAGGTTTAACGAGACTTAAGCTGATAACTCGCTGCAGAATTCCAGCCAGGGAGCCGTAGAGAGGAAGACCACTGCCAGCTGCTCTCAATACCAACCTGTTGGCATGGCTTTCTCCTTCACAAAGGCTACTAAGAAATGATACTGGACCCTTCTAAAGCCATCTTTTCAAACCTCTAACTCGTTTAGAGATAAGGACTAGAAATCGGTCTAGAGGGTTCCCTATGATGAGAAGGGGCAGACTGCCTGGCCAGTGAAACGAGCGTGTTAGGATCTGCAAACCGATTCTGGACGTCCTTTGCATGCAGGAGGGAAGTGCTAAGAGCTCTGAGGCCTTCCAATCTGGGCTGACTTGGGTTTGCATTTCTACTTTGCATTTCTACTTCCTGAGATCACCTCTTTATCAAAGTGCTGCTGAGAACACTCACAGTTGTTTTATGGATATAAGACCGTGGTTCTCAAACTTGTGCAAGCACTGAATAACCTAAAGGGTGAAAGCACAATCTCTGGGCTCCACCCCAAGCCTCTGATTCACCTGGTCTCAGGTGCCCTGAGAATGCACATTTCTACCAAGTTTCCAGGTAAGGTTGACGTTGCTAGTCTGGGTACCGTACTTTGGGAACCATTGTTTTAAGAACTAAACACCATACATATCTGGCAAGCACCAAGCAGGCAGCTGACAAAAATAAAACGTCTGCCTGACACCCCAGTCCCTGCATTGCACACACCCCTGCACCAAGCCTGGATGGACACAGCATTCTCCGAGAGGCCACAGCAAAGTCCTCCCGAGGGCCCTTCACAGCCCGCAGGGGCTGGAACAGCATCCACCCATGGCCTGTCCACCCGGAAACTCGGAGGGGGCCTTGTCCACAACAGGCACTTCAGGTGAGGGTGGAGACTGAATAATGCTGGGTCGGAGTGGGTCCCACGCTCAGTGAACTGTCCTTAAAAGAGAGAAGAGGTCGGGCCTCCCTGGTGGCCAGCGGTTGAGCGCTGCACTGTGGAGCTGTCGGCAGCTGCGACGCGAGTTCGACGCCTGGCCGGGGAGATTCCCACATGGCGCGGCAGACCTCTCCTGCCTTGCCCGCTGCTCCCCTCAGCAGTGTATTTCTGATCTGCCTGTTCTGCTCCCTGCTCTGTCTGTGGTGAACCCTCTCACCGCCCCACGCCTCTGGCCTGTACCCCAGCTTGTATGTATAAATAAATAAATGTTTAAAAAAAAGAGAGAGAGAGAGAGAGACGAGGTCACAGGGGACACACAGGGGAGATGGCCACGCTAAGACAGCAGAGCTGGGAACACTCCTGACACAACCAGGAACCACCAGGAGCCCGGAGAGAGGAGAAAGAACCCCCGGCCCCCGACGCCTCCAGAGGGAGCAGGACTCTGCCAAACCCTTCACTTCTTCCTCTGGCCTCCAAAGCTGGGAGACAGCCCCTTTCTGTTGTTTGAAGCCACTAAGTTTGTGCTGATTTGTCATCGAGGTTCTGGGAAACTAAAGCACGGCCCTTGGGAGAGGCACTTAGCAGCCACCTCCCTGCTCCAGCACCTTGCCCAGGAGCCCAGGTGGCCAAGCAGACGGCCGCAGCCGCAGGCTCCCACCCGAAGGCTGTCCCTTCCAGAAACTCACAGGACGAACCGGAGTGGCTGGTGGGGGCTGAGACAGGGCAGCCACGGAGCCCGCACCCGCCCACCCGCGGCCGCCAGGGCTCCAGGGACGAGGGGACAGGCCCAGGCCCGGCTGAGCTGTGACCGTGAGGCCCACGCCAGGCGCCGGGTCAGCCCTCCAGCCTCGTCTCCCGCGCTGGGGCGCCGCGCCACTGCCCCCCAACCCCACCTGTCCTCCGGTCCTCCGACCCTGAATTCGCACTGACCGTCAGACCCCGGGCCTCACCCGCGGGGCCACCGTCGGAGCCCCTTCCCTGGCCGCACGCAGGAGACGATCCCATCCTGCCGTAAAGCGCAGCGCGGCCCAGGGTCCGCCGTAAAGCAGCCCTGCCGCGAAGGCCGCGAAGGCGCGAGGCTGCCGTGGGCACAACGCCGTGCGCGGCTCCCGGGGAAGCGGCCGATCCGTCCCGTGTATTTGAACAAGTCATCAGTTTACTTTCATTTCTCTACTGGCCAGCTAAGAATCCAGCTCTGCAAACTGATGCGCTGTCATTTCCCAGCTTTACCTGCTCTGTTTAAATATATAATATTATGAATGAATAAATGACCTGGAAAGAAGGTGCTTAGGTACAATCCACAGAACCACAAAAGAAAATCACTTCTTTGTGTCGTGGACACACACGCACGCACACACACAGAGTGGTGATGTCCTTTGAACTGTCCCACTTATTTTTTGTCCTTTTACAGCAAAATTGCCTTGCAGTCTGTTAGCTACCTGGAAAAATGTTCCTGGAGAAGATGTTTCAGGGAAACTACCTAGAAGCAGAGGAGGCATCCTATGGGGATGAGGACACCGGAAAGATTCCCCCACCCTCCCTTGTCCTGCTGGAGGTGCCTGCCAGGTGTGACTCCCCAGTGGAAGGATGTCTCCAAGACAAAGCAAGACAGTCCTCTGCCGCCTACTCCCCCCATTCTTTGTACTTTTCCTGGTGTCCAACATTGAAGGAGAGAAGTGGTTCTGCTTTCAGACTTAGCTGAAAATAAACTTAGGGAAAGTGGCCTTGGGATATGTGGTTTGTGCTGAAGCATTTCTCCCTCCTTCCCTACTCGGAGGCACCTCACCCCATCCCCCTGGACGGGGATAGATGGGGAGATGGCAGCCTGCTTTGAATTGTCCAAGAACTTCCCCACCATCCACCTTGATGTCCAGCTCAAGATGTCCTTCCCTGGGGCTCTTTCTGGGTGGACACCTTTTGGATCCACCTGTTGGTTTTACCTAAGCCCATCCCTAACACGTGTGGTTCCTGGGTCCAAGCGGAGGCCCACCGACCACATGGTTAATTATCCACAGGTTAGAAACCAAAAGCCACCAACCTTCAAGATGTCCTGGCCTCCTACACTGACCTACAACACACGCTCACATTGACCTGGAAAGTCCGGAGGACGTGCCAAACTCTCAACCTCGTTAGTATCCTTCCCTGAAGCGTGGCAGCTTAGGAAGAGTCCCCGACTCCACAGCCTTTGCGTGTCAGCCCCTCAGCATCAGCACCCAGCTCTCCCTGTACCTCAGAGGCCACACATGCATGCACATGGGCCCAGCCCTCACCTCCAAGCTCCCCTCCCTGCACCTGCGCCAGCTGTGCCTACACACCGAGAGACTGGCACTGAGACCAGCTGGGCTCCAAGCCCAGGGGGACAGGCACCTTTTTGTTATTCACCTACCCTCCAGGGCCCATCTCATCCCTGGCCACAGTAATCAAAACGATCACCAATAAACATACCCGCTTCAGGAAACCATTTTGACAGCAGCGTGAGTGAAAAAGACCTGAAGGGTCAGTTCTTTCATAAACCCAACGAGCCGGCTGAGTGGTGAAACTGCCAAATGTATATATATATTTTTAAACTAGAGCTGTTTTCACCACATTTATAGAAATGTAGCACTCAGATCAGAGGAATATACAGCTCCAGCGTGGTTTACATCGATCCGGTCACATTAGAAAACGTTTTTAATAACAAATCCGCTCTATAAAAATGAAAAGCAGACAATAGTCAAAGTCAGCCTCCAGTGTAGTTCATGAGTAAATTCTATTTGTTCTTTAAAGGTTTAACCTAAAGGTTTCCAATCCTGCTTGCACATGAGATTCAACTTGGGAGCTTTTAAAAACATTAGTGTCGGATCCCACCCCCAGAGACCCTGATTTAATTGGCCTGGGGTAGGGCCCAGGTAACAGTCTTTTTTCAAAAGCTCCCCGGGCGATCATAATGTGCGACCAGGAATGAAAACCTGGTTTCCTACGAGGCAGACGCTTCAGGAAATGTGAGTGTTCGCCGAGCAGTGCTAACATCCCCGAAACCAGTAGTTCCCAGCCAGAAAGATCCCAGAACATGGGAGACAGTTATGTTATTGGTTTGTTTTTTAATTCAGATGCCTGGCCTGACTCTAAATCTGATGAATCAGAATCTGCTCTGGAGAACCCAGAGAGTTTGTTCAACGTCGTCTGCTAATCTCAGCCATCAACCAGTGACCCTACTAAAACATTTTCTGCTGGGGATGCACATAAGCCTCAGTATGGGCCCAACCCATGGGCACAAAATCAGCACAGAGGTTGAGAAGCAGAGTCCTCCCAGGTCCTCCTCCCTGTGTTTGCTGTGCACCCTGTTAATATCACTATCCCAGGCACAACAATTAAAATAATAAACATATCATACAGGCTGCTGAGTTGGTTACCTACTACTGGGTAACAAATGATCTCAAAGCTTGATGTCTTGGAAAATGGCATTATCTCACTGGCTTAGGACTCCCAGCTGGAGTAGTCTGGTCCAGGACTCTCCCAGGCTACCATCCCGGTGTCTGCTGGGACTCGAAGCCATCTCCAGGCACAGCTGGGATGGAGGCAACCCACTCAAGTGTTGTTGGCAGGAGTCAGTTCACTCAGGCTATTGAACTCAGGGCCTCAGTTTTTCACTGGCTGCTGCCTAGCGAGCTCCCTCTGTTCCTGCCATGTGGACCCCTCAGTCGGGCTCCTCGCAACTCAGCAGCCAGTTTCATCAGAGAGAGCAAACAGGAGGCCCAAGGGGAGAGGTGGGACAGATGGCAGCCACTGTCTTCAGTCACCCGGAGGTAGAAGGGGCATTTGTCACTTTTGTGATACTCTGTTTATTCAGAGCAAGTCACTAAACAGCATGAGACACCCTTCTATCAGGAGGGCCAGCCCAGCCCTCTGACACCACCAAGCGCTGACAACGACGTGGAGCAACAGGAACGCTCAGGCATTGCTGGTGGGCGCGTAAGATGGCAGCACCGCTCCAGAAGAGCTGGGTGGAGTCTTACCAACCCAAGCTTACTCTTCCCATATGACCCAACAAGTGTGCTCCTGGGTGTTCACCCACAGCAATAAAGAGCACAAGGAGTTGGGCCACATAAAAGCCTGCACAGTGACAGTCATAGCAGATTTACTCATATTCACCAAAATTTGAAAGAAATCAAGATGGCCTTCGAAGGTGAATGGCTGCACAAACAATGGCTTGTCCACACAATAGACTATTATTCAGTGCTCAAAGGGATGCACTCTCGAGCCATAAAAAAGACATGAAGGAAACATAAAGGCATAAGTGAGTGAAGTTAATCTAAAAAGCTACATGCAGTGTGATTCCAAACATGAGATTCTATGGAAACAGTGAAAACATTAATGGATCCAAGGCCTGGGGGAGAAAGAGGAATGAATAGGCAGAGCCAGGAGGATTTTTAGGCTGGTGAATACAACCTGCATGATACTATATGATGAGTCCACACCATTACACACTTCTCCCACCCACAAAATGTCCAAAGCCAAGCTTGGGCGGCCATCCTGTAAAGGCTAGACTCTGAGGGACTGTGACTTGTATGACGTGGGTGCTATCGATGGAGGTTCCTCCATTGTAATAAATGAAACTACTTGGGGGGCTGGGGGGATGGGGTGTTGGTGATGAGAGAGGGGAGGTTGGGACATCTATGGAAATCTCTTCACCACCCTTTCAATTTTGCTGTAAACTTAAACTGTTCTAAAAAAAGTAAATCTTAACATGTTTTTAAAAGTCAGTCACCGGCCTAGCTCCTGCTCATGGAGAGGGATTACACAAGGGCATGAACAACCGGAGGGGAGCTCCTGGGGCCTCCCTAGAAGTCTGCCTGCACCTCACATACTCACAGACACATTTCTAAGAACGCTGCACACGCTCACTCCGTGGTCTTTTTGAGAAATGAGAGGACGAAAACATTGGGAAAATATGCCCCAGAGGCCATTCGGTGGTCAGTACAGAGCTGAGACACCAGGCCCAACCCACCACCTTCATTCCTGGGAAAGAGAACGTCTCCATGCAGACCCTGCTTCTGCCCACACAAGACCTGCTGTAGGAGGGAGATGGGGAGCGCCAGGTGCGTGTCCCGTGATCCAGACAGAGTGCGGACACACAGAGCGGAGGTGGCCACACAAAAGCCTGCAGGCCCACACTTCTGCCTCCAAAGTGGTTCAAGCTTTTGAGCCCTCTGCCTGCTCCTGCCCCCCCACCCAGCAGAGGTCAAGATGTAGCCATTAGCGTGAGGAATATTCCAGGGCCGCTGCTGCCTCCTGAGTGCTTCTCAGCAGCCTTAAATAAGCTGGATTAATAGGCCATCTCTGGCTGACCGTGCTTTGGCATGAATTTTGCATCAGGCTGAATTCAGTTTGGTCGCAGCTGACACCATGCCCTCCAAGACAATGCTTTCTGCTCGTGACAGGCGTGCAGGACAGGAGGGTCCTCCCTGAGCTGGGGGACTCCCGGCACATCTCATCGGTGATTTTGTGAACAGTTGGGCGTTTGGTGCTTGGGAGTTGGGTCTGAAGATGAAACGGCGCTTGGATTTATGCTGTTAATAAAGCAGGCTGCTTGCTCCTTGCATTGGGGAAAATGGCGAGTCTTTCAGCCGAGCGTCTGGCTCAGCTCAGCACCGTGGGAGACTGGCCACCCAGAGAACGGGGTCAGCGGGAGGACGAAGGTGAGGTGGACTTGATGCTCTCACGGCCACACAGACACGATGCTCTCAGGGCCACACGCCCCCACCAGCCCTGGGCTTCAGGGCGCTCCACGTGGGCCCGAAGTCAGCCCTGGCGTCCTACAGAGGAGGCCCTTGGGAGGCTTCTCATGGGATTCTGATCTTGGGCTCAGAGCAGGGGTTCACCTGGGGGGGTCCCGCATCTCTCATCAAGTGCCTGGGAAAGGGGAGGCCCCGTCACGAACCCTGACCCAACCCTAGGGCCATCCGCTGAACAGGGACAGCCCTGACTGCACAGCCCGTGTCGGGACGGCCCAGCACGGTGAGTAGGCCCCCGGGGGCCTGTGCACACCAGGGTGGGCCGGTGGCAGCTGCACTCACCCAGGGGCTGCCCCAGGTGTGGACCACCTTGGCCACCAAAGCCAGTGCGAAAGCCTTAAAACGTAACGTGATGCCCGTGGGGGACAGGGACAGGAGGGGCAGCCCGCTCACCGTGCCCTCCTGCCCTGAGGGCAGCGCCCATCTCTGAGCAGCCAGGCGGCCAGGACAGGGAGAAGAAGGAGCACAGATGCTTTCCGGAACCACCCCACCCCAGCTCCTCCGCTGGCTGGCATTGCCCCTCTGGACGCGTCTCCCGGTCAAACGCCGGCTGCTGTCACCAACTATAACATCAACTAGAAAGGACACCTGAGCCCCCCACGTAGAGCATATGCAAACCTCCCGGTCATGCAGCGACACCCACCTGGAGAGGCCTGAACCTACAGCTCTGATCCTACATAGTGTCGTCAGCCCATTGAGCTCAAAAATACAAAATAAAATAAAAACAACACACTGGAAAAAAACCCAAAACCCCATCTTCACCGTCAGCCTGCTCTGCCTGGGGGCCCAGGGAGTTGTCGGCTAGCTGAGAGGGCGCTGCATTCGAGAAAAATGAAAACGCGTGCCTTTCTCCGGAAAGCTTCGGCTAAATGTAGAGATCCGTTATACAAAAAAGGAAAACTGCAATGAAAGGCAGAATATGCCAAATGTCAAGCAAAATTTTCAGATGCTAAGTGCTAAGAGTCCCATCGGGAGAGATTCCCTGGGCTCAGATAGGAGATGTTTCTCTCATCTGTGGCTGCAAAGCAGGGGAAGGAAAGAAAACGTGAGCAGAACCGTGGGGGCAGCTGCTGTCACCACTGTCCCCACCAGAACCGTGGGGGCAGCTGCTGTCACCGTTGTCCCCGCCTCGGTTTATGAGGCCCACCAGCACTGGGGAAAGGTTAGCACAGCAGGGGTCCTGAACCCCACGGACCTGTCTGCAGGACGCACTGTGCCATACTGCCCCCTAGAGGCCGAGAGAGGCGCGGCCCTAAATGTTCCCTGAAGGAATACTAATGTGGGAAAAAGACCTGAGACTCTCTCACCTGCAGGATCAGACACACACAAGCCTTCTGCTCGACTGCAGATCCGCCTAGGCAAGAACTGACTTCAGGATCCCTGGGAAAATCCACCCGTGCCCAGGGTGTCTGCTGAGAGCAGGAAGGGGAAACAGCGGGCAGACGGGTACAGCAAGAGGCTGGACCGAACACCACTGTCCCCTCCTATACCCTCCAGGGTCTGAAAGACTGGGGAGATGAGGACCAGGTTCCGAGGAAAGGACTCAGGACTCAGGACGCAGGCACACACACACACGCATGCACGCGCACACACTCAGGGCTACAGGGAGAAGCTGGCTGTAAGAAACACCAGCTCTTCCTCCACTGCCAGGGAGCACACTTCAGAGGAAGGAGGCTGAACAGCAGCCCAGGGTGGGGCCAAGAGGTCAGAGGGCAGAGGACAGAACAACCTCCACTCTGAAGTTCAGGACAGTATCAACTCACTTATCCAGAACCCAGGAGGACAATGTTACCTTCATCCTCACAAATAAGAAAACTGATGATCAGAAGCTGTCTGTTTCCCAGAGCCGCTAACTCAATCAGTGGCAAAGTTAAAGCCCAGGTTTTCTGTGGCTCCAGCTCTTCCAGGACTAAGCAAGCAGCATCAGAACTAGCATTCAAGAGTGAATGCTAATAGAGAAAATAAATTGCACTATTAGAATCCTAATGGGGGGGGCGTATTTCGAATGCATTGCAATCGAAAGTCAAATTACCTTCACACAAATCAACTGGGGACATGCTAGAAATTACAAATTCAAGATGTTCGGGGAGGCCCCATTTGTACATTTGTTTCTGACACGCGCTGACTCTGTGGTTTTGGAAGTTAAACGGCTGGAGGAGAGGTAGTTAAATTCTTATCTGAGGATAAGACAGCTTGACAGCCAAATACAAACTGATCTCCGATTTTCCTAATGAGACTATGTTATCTGAAAAAAGTTTGGAGGTCAATTTCAACATGCAAAGTTTCTAAGGATGTGGAAGGAAGAGTCAAATGTCCACTTATAAATATTTCATTTCTTCACTCAGGTACTAAAGGTTTTGCAGAGGCACGGATGGAGTTTTTAACATCATGTACTGTCACTGCAGGCATAGCTCCTCTGTGCTCCCCTGTCCACCTGCCAATCACAGTCCCCTTTAGAGCCACTCATCCTTGGAGCTGATGGTGTCTTTCTCACGTCCCAACTTTCTAGCTGAAAGAAGTATGAGATGTAAGTGCAAAAAAGGCAAAACCTAAGAACAATCAGGAAATTTGCCAATCATTTCTTCCTGCTTTTATTTTTCTTAAGTTTACAGAATCAGGAATTTCAGGTAAAATTAAGTATCCACATCATGTATTGTCAGAGATGTCACTCCAGAAGGCTATCTCAACAATTTTGGGAAAATGTAACATTTCAATGATCTGAGAGTTGTTTTTATTTTTTGTTATCCTGTTATCTGAAAATAATAAAATCTTAGAATTTCTGACCCCTAATTACTGTGAATTTTTCCAAAAAGATCTTTTTTCTCAAGTATTGCGCTTTTTGTGGAAACACAGATGTGTCTGACTACTGGGCTGGACAAGTCTGTGGACCCTATTGCATCACCAACTGAACCAAGCTCCAGTAAGAAAACCATACAAAGTAGTTGATTATGTCATGGAATATTACTCAACAATGAACAAGGAACAAATTATAGTCTTATGACACTCGGTACATTTCTATCAACAACAGACTGCATAGATGATGGTGGTCCATCTAGTTTGTATAATTACTCTCCGTGACTATCTAGGTTTGTAGAATTATTCTCTGATGTTCACACAATGACAAAATCCCAGACCATGTCCCCATTGTTAATTGATGTGTGACTATTGATACATGAATTTCTGGAAAGTTATGCTGAGTCCAAAAGCCAATATGAAAGGTTACATATTGTTTAATTTCAATTGCATAACATTTTGAAAATTGCTAAATTATAGAAATGGAGCAAAGATTTGTAGTTGACAGGGATTAAGGGGGCTGGTGGAAGGAAGGCAGCAGGCACGATTATAAAAGTGCAACAGGAGGGATTCTGCCATGGTGGAAATGTCCTGTATCTCAGCTGAATCAATGTCAATATCCTGGCTGGAATATTGGACTAGAATTTTGCAAGTTAGGGAATATGGGTAAAGAATATACAAGCACCGTCAATGCTGCCCTATAACTACGCATGAAGTTACAACTATCTCAAAAGAAAAACTTAAAAAAAAACAAGCAATAGAGACTTTTCGGATGGTTACAACTGCTGAAAAATTGAGGAAATGAACAGTCTTTAAAAGTTTGCTTAAAACAATTGTGGTTCAAATCTATGCATATCCTCAAATATTTTGAATATTCTTCATATAAAAGTATCCCCTCTGTGGGAGAGGGAAATCACATAGGGAGCTTATTGGCCAGGCCCAATAGTGGGGAAATCTTTATTAGACATTATCTCACTCACTCTCCACCTGACTTTCCCAGACTTCAATTACAATCTATATTTTATAGAGAAAATTTCTGCTCAAAGCAGGTCACACAGCTGGGGTCTGGAAGGTTTGGGGTTTGGATCCAGGTTTGTGTGGATTTATGTCTTTTCCATCACAGTTCTCTTAGCCACTAAGAAACAGTTATGATTCCCAGGAATAGAACACCCTTCCAAGAAAGCCACTGGCTCACAACAGCAAGAAAAGGAAAAAGTAAAACCAAAGGTTGCTATCAAGTAAAAGGCAATTTAAATACACTTTTTATACACAACTTAATAGGTGACATGCAGATGCAATTGACTAGATTCTGACTGTGGGTAAAGAGACCTTGCCTAGGGCCTCTCCAGTGGCACAGCAGTTAAGCGCTGTGCTGTGGAACTGTCAGCAGCAGCGACGCGAGTTCGACACCTGACTGGGGAGATTCCCACAGGGCACGGCAGACCTCTCCTGCCTTGCCGCTGCTCCCCTCAGCAGTGTGTTTCCATCGATCTGCCTGTTCTGCTCCCTACTCGGTCTCTGGTGAACCCTCTCACCACCCCACGCCTTTGGCCTGTACCCCAGCTTGTATGCATAAATAAATAAATCTTTAAAAAAAAAAGAAAGAAAGAAAAAAGAGACCCTGTCTATAACTTATACTTAAAAATATTAGAAAAAAATATTAGCTAATTGCCCATGATGGGGCAAAATCTGGGGACTATGAGTGAGGGGTCTCTGGTGGTCCTTTGTCCTATTTTTATGTTTCTCTAACACCGAAATTATTCCTAGGTATGTTCAATTTTTTAAATAATTAGGTACGCTCCAAAACCGCTATCCAGATAAATGCCAAGAAAGAGTATATTTTTACAAAGCTCTGCAGAAATATTTTTTCTTTTTTTCGTCCTTTTCTCTTTCCCTTCTCTCCATGAAAATTAACATCAAGGAATGAATTGGCCCCCACCGAACAAGCAGAAATTCCTAAAAAGCAAACACCACCAGTCCTATGCCAAGACAAGCCCTCCCCAGGTGTACACTGTTCGTCTGTGTGGGGTGCCGAGTAGGAGTCACGCAGAAGGCTTTTCCAGAAGGCTCCTCTCAGCTGGATTCCAGCAGGTGGCCACCCAGCAGAGAGGTGATTACTCACTGCCGCCTCCCACTGGGTCCAGAGCCCAAGAAATCAGGGCACACAGAGTAAATAAGGGGCCTGGCACCCTGCAGGGAGAATGGCAGAGGGAGAGGAAGACCAGGCAGCTGGGCTTTGATCAGCAAGAGAGGTATCAAGGGCTAGCAGAACCACATTCTGGAAACATTTTATAGAGTGGAGGATGCTCCCCCTTCCAGGAGCGTGGCTGCTATCATAAAAGTGCAGACAGAGTAACACACAGAACTGGACGTCTGAGCTGACATAATATTTTCCATTGCCACATCCCCAAAACACCCTCAATTCCAGGAGCCACAGCTGCCCCAGACTGAGCTCCCGTGGTGACTTCTCACACAAAAGCAAATCCAGCCTGCAGCCTCCCCGCAGGGTCCCAGAATGCCTCAGATCCCTGCTTCCAAGCCGCATGCATTAGAGAGCAGAGGAGTCCAGGCGCCTGGGAAGGCAGTTTGTACCAGGCCCGGCAGGGCGACTCCCCCTCAGCACCCTTATTGCCTGGGCTGGTGATGATGTTTCCTTCTTTCTCTCCACATCTCTCTGACAGCTGCGTATCAAGTCGTTCCTGCACAGAGCTGCCTTTTCTGAACACTCAAAACGAATACACACACACACACACACACACACACACGAGGACCAGGCCAATTCTCCCCCATGTATCTGTAAACTTGTTACCATAGAGACCATCTCTGGCTACTCCAAGTGTGGGTTGGCAGTGCCACCTAGTGGGTATTTGTTGTCATGCAGCTTCCCCCAACCACACAATGCTGGCTAATGAGCTCTTTTCTTTTCTTTTCTTTTCTTTTTTTCTTTTCTCTTTTTTAGCTATCTGGTGCTTTCCTTTCCTTTAATATTTCTAGTGCTCTTTCCACCGATGACTATTTCAGTTAAGTTGTATGAGTTCTTTACTCCTCATGTGCAGAAGTAAAGTCCAAGTTCAGATTTGGCACTGGGGACGCTCTCTCCTACCATCCCATGTCTGGCTCTAAACAAATCAGGAACTGCTGCAGGGGTCCCTGAGGTGTCCCATAGAATGACAAAAGTAATCCACCTGACGTATAGGAGAGTAGGGCACATCAGGGATTGAAAATAAAGACTGACACCCCTCGGCGATGTGTTCACTTGTTCCGCTAGTGTGGCTTCTGCTCCACAAACTACACGTGCAAGAAGTCGGTCTGCTTTGCATTCTATAGATGCAGTTACCCATCCTGGCGGGGAGCAGGAGGTTGGCAGCAGTAGGTTTGGGGTCTCACACTCACACTACTCTCACCCCAGAGGGCTCGTGTACTTTCGAGTCTGTGGGCAGGTGCATCCTCGGGGTCTATCAGTCAACACCCCCACTGCCTGCTCGTCTGGGGTCACAGCTTCTGGGCAGAGAAAGCTCCTCTGCCTGGTCCAGCCTGGGGCATCTCATGGCCAAAGGCACCTGAATGCTCTGCCTCTCCTGCTCCTGACCCACAGCTGCCCAGGGGCACGCGACAGAGGTCAGCCTCAGCGACTGTCTCCCCCTGATTGCCTGCCACCCGATATTCGTCACGCTTATGGGTAGGTCATAGCTGAGGGTCGTGGGATAGGAAGCTGAGAATAGACTCCTTTTCTATAGCTCAGGGACCCCTGAGGAGCCAGAGGGTCCATGAAGTGCAGAAATGCCCCTGAAGCCTCCCTGGTGGCACAAGAGGTTAAGTCTCAGCACTATGAAGCTATCTGCAGCCACTGTAGCACGAGTTCAATCCCCAGCCAGGGAGCTTCCCACAGGGCGCAGCAGACCTCTCCTGTCTCCCCGCTGCTCCCCTCAGTGGTGGATTTCAGTGGATCCGCCTGCTCTGCTCCCACCCTGTCTCTGGTGAATCCTCTCACCCCCCCCACACCTCTGACCTACACCCCAGTTCTTGTATGCATAAATAAATAAATCTTTAAAAAAAAAAGAAAAAGAAATGACCCTGAAAACTGTCCCCCACAGGACACAGGACCCCAGCGCTGTCATCAAAATGCTCAGGCTGGTTGGGATTCTGGCTTTGTCGATGCTAACACTGCATAACATCCCCCGGGGTTTGGGTGTCACCCTTAACCAGCCACATCCACGTTTTGTAGCCAGACTTAGGAACAAAGTGAAATCAAGACAACCCTTGCCTAACAAACCGAATAAGCCGTTAGCACCAAAGAGGAAAACTGTTTGCTTTTCATAAATGATTGAGGTGAGACTTGGGCGGTTCCCTGCGAATGGAGGGAGAGGGGCATGGGGACCAGGTGAGAGCAGCCCCGCCTAGGCCAGAGTGCTGGGAATTCAAAGCCAGATTCTTCACTCATCAGCATTCCCAGATCTGCTGGCCTGGACCCCACTTACATGCATAAATTAATAAATCTTTAAAAAAAATCGGGGCGGGGATGACATTAGTCTTGGACATGAGCAGGAAGGGGAGGCGGCTTCTCCAAATTGGTGTGTGAACATGTTTTCTCACCTGACAACAAGGGAGAGAGAAGCTTTTCCTTTCCATTAATTCTCCAATCAGAGAAACTTCCAAAGCAGCCGAGTAAATATCCAGGCAATAAACAAGCGGAGGCAGATGGAGGGGTCTTCACAGTTATTTTTGTTTCTCTGTCAAAATATTTAGCTGATACATAAATCTTTTTGAAAACACAAAGCAGACAAGGCAGCAAACACCCCACCATTACTAATCACCTCGTGAGCGCTAAATGGGGCACGCGTTCAGCACCCAAGAAAGACTGGACCCCCAAGCCCAGAAGAGAAGGCCCAGAGGCCCCGCCTGGACTAAAGCGTGGGTCTGCCCTCTGCCCCGGCTGGCAGGCCCTGCTCTGGCCTCCCTGGCCCGCCCAAAACTAGCAGGCCAGGCCCCATCTGTGGCGAGAGGCCATACTGAGACAACTGGGAGAGCTGGGGGGTGGGGGGAGTGTTTCTGGAGTAATCTATTCATTCCCCGGGGCTGAATCAATCAACTGCAAGCCCTCCAAACTCTGTTTCCTGCAAACGGTGGGGGTATGAAACCACATTGCCTGCTCTGACTCACTCGGCAGGGAATTTTCTCAGGTTTTGGAGACACGTACAACATAATCCCAAATATAGTCTTAATACCCTGGAAACGTGCAGTGCATTTCCACGAAAGTGGTTAGACCTCAGGAAGAAACAGAGATGAACAGAGGAACAAGGCTCTTGCCCGCCTTTGCCCCCTGGGAAGGGCTCCTGCTGGCGTCCCATGGAGCACAGAGGGACAAGGCTGTCGCCAGAGAGACCAGGCCACTGCCTGGAGCGAAGGCGAAGCTGGGAGAATGGTGGCCAGGTCGGGTGACGGCAGCATCAGGCAACGCCACACCGGTACCCGGGAGTCGTGGAACAAACCGTTCTGGCAGGAAGCTGCCGAGAAGGCAGAGCCTGGCCTTTTTATTTAGTGAGAGTTTTTTTACAGAACAGTTTCTCAGGGTAGGAGGATAAAGAGAAAACAGTTAGGAGGAAGGAAGTATGTTTATCTAAACTTTTGAGGAGAGGAGTCTGCGAATCCAAATGGAATTTATAGCCATTTTATGGCCCACAACTTGAAGTTTGAATAACCTGGTCTTCCATTTAGGCGCCAGTCTTGTTAACAATGCATTCCGCTGAAACTCCCTGGGGTGCAGGGATACACATTAGTCAACAGCTGCCCAGGCGCTCCTGGCCATGCCCCGTAATGCACACTGTGCATGTCCTAGGAGATTTAAGCATCCTGCTCTCATTTAACTCAAGAGGCACCTTTATGGTGTCAATGGTTGATTGATTGACTTGGCCCAACGGGCTCTGTACTGATAAGCTGGACTGCATAGCCAGAACAGCGATTTAAGCAGCTTTTGGATTCTAGCAGACCCACAAGTGACTTCCTTCCCCCTGGCGCCGGCCACACTGGCCCTCGTGCTGAGCTGAGACGAGGGGCACGCAGCTCGGACACCATGATGTGGGGAGAGCACTCTGGCCGGGAGACCGACGGGCCCCAAGTGTGTTCACCGCGACTACATTGTCTGACACGCAGAAGGGACTTTGCCTGCGATGGGGGTGACCCCGAGCTACCCTGGGTCATCAGAGGTCTTGTGAGCTTCTGCAGGAGGAGCTGAGACTACAGAAGGGAAAGGCTGGGGGAGTGCGAGGGAAGGTGAGCCACCAGGGCGGGGGGCTTGGACACCGGAAAAGGTGAGGAAACAGATTCCCCTGGATTCCTCGGGAAGGAAGATGGTCTCCCCACCCCAGCGATGACAGCATTGTGATAACAGAGTATTTGTGGGTCACTCAGGGAGCACCAGGGGGCCCTCGTCCCTCCCGGGAGGCCACAAGAGCACCCGGGGAGGCGACAGGGCACCCCAAAGACTGAGGAGGCATTTCAGGAGGGTGAGTCCAGCAAAAAAGGCCTGTGCTGAAGCCCAGGGCAGGTGGGCACTGAGCAAGCTCAGGCCGCAGAGAGAAGGCTGCGTGGCCAGCCCTGGGCACTAAAAGAAGAGTCTGGAAGGGTGGGCTGCAGCTCCAGTCATCTGAGTGTGCAGAGACAAAAGCTGTCAGCTCGCCTGGCTATAGTGGCCAGAGGAGAGGCTGGGGGGCAGCAGAGGGGTCCATTCTCCTCCACCACTTGGGGGGCAAGTGTACATGGGTTCCCTCAGGCCAGGTGTGGGCTGGACAGAGGAGCCAGGTCAAGGCAGCATTTAAGGGGACCTGTTGCAGAGATTGGACTGCTGCAGTGGGAACCCCAACAACGGCTTGCTGCAGAGGGGACCCCAACAACTGCCTGCTGCAGAGGGGCTGCTGGCTGGACCTCCAGGGGAAGGCGCTGAGGACAAGTCAAAGGAGCTCAGAGGCTGTGTGGCCTACATCAGGAAATGGTCAGTCCAGGCCCCCCAGGATGTCCCCGGAAACCTAGTCCTGCTCTCTGTAGAAGCTATGTGACTTACAGGCCATTCAACAGCCACGGGAGAAGCAGGAACAAAAGCCACAGCTGAGTCGAAGACCTGTGACCGGGGCCCCATTCATCCCTCCTCCAGGGCCCACCCTGGAGAAAAACCAGCCGTGAGGCAGAGGGGGTGACGGGAACCAGGAGGGAGAAAGAACAGACTGCCCGCTTCCCTCCCACCCAGCCACTGGCGAAGCTGCGTTAGGGCGGGAAGGACCAACACTTGAACGACCTGAGAAATGGAGGCCTTTTCCCACTGGGCTCTTGATCTTTTAATACCTGAAAATGAGGATAATTAGGCCCCAAAGTGGCTAAAAAAGAATAGGTTTTTCTCAAGATCAGTTGGGGTGTAATTGAAGGTAGTGATGAGGAAAAAATAAACCAGTCTTCTAATTGCTTCCTACGGAGCCCATTCCATCTAGAAAACAGCCATGCTGGTTATTCTGCATGTGTTCTCGAGCCCAACCCAGTCTTGGTGCCGCTGTGCTTGGGCTCCCGGAAGCTGGTCCCTGCAGATCACAACTTCCAAGATGGCCACTGGAGCGGGCCAGGGGGTGGCTGGATGGTTGGTTAAAAAATTCTGTGTGCAAAACTTTAATTCAAAAGGATGCCTGCACCCCATGTTGATTGCAGCACTATTTACAATAGGTAAGATACGGAAACAACACAAATGCCCAAAAACAGATGACTGGATCAAGATGTGGTATATACACGATGAAATACTACTCAGCGATCAAAAAGATAGACTCATGCCATTCACAGCAACATGGATGGGTCTGGAAGGGATCATGCTCAGTGAAATAAGCTAGAAGGAAAAAGGGAAATATTGGATGGTTTCACTTATAGAGGGAATATAGGGGAACCAAATAAGGGATTAGGGAAAAATAATAATAAATAAATAAACAAATTTTTTTTCTGATTATAAGCAACTATAAATCAGAGACACTCTGCAGGGGAGGAGGAGGGAGAGGGATCAAAACGGGGGAGGGAAGACCGCAAGGGACTATGGTGATGGTGAATAGGTGAATTGGTGGTGGGAGTTTTACAGGGACTACACCTGAGAGGAGGAAGCAAATATTGTACAAAAATGAACACTGGTGTAAAATATAAATAAATAAATAAAATTTTAAAATAAATAAATTATCAAAAACAATTCCGTGTGTCTGTGAGGGTGTTTGGGGATGAAATCAACATTCAAATGGGTGGGCCTCGTCCGACCGCTTGAAGGGCGGAAGAGAACGGCAGAGCAGGAGGAACCTCCCGCCTGCTGCTTGAGCTGAGCCGCCAACCTCTGCCCCCAGCCCGGGCCTTGCCTCCCCCACACTCCAGGAGCTCAGGTGTTTGGACTCAAGCTGGAACTGCACACACCAGCGTCTCCAAGTGCGAGGCCGACCTTTCCTCAGTGGTGGCACCAGCACGGGAGCTGAGACCTGCCTCTATCGCACTCCGGCCTAGAGGAATATGGGATGTCCCATCTGCAACCCAGCCTGGTCCTTCAGTAAAAACGTAGATTGTTTACTGTCGCGTCTTGACATGATGAACTCCCGTAGGAATCACTCTTGTTCTTTCAGGTGCTGGAAGTCAGGGGGTCGGGCCAGCTTAATCTCCCTTTGTTCCCAAACCAATGGGAAGGAAATCATCGGGAACATTCTCAGGCAGGCTGGACAGCAAGAGGGACTGATTTCAAATCCAGCTCCTGTGAATCCAGACGTCGCTCATCTCTTATGCAAAATGCTGCCTGAACCCTGACACACTGGTTCCGGTCCCACGTCGCCCCAACTTGCTTTGGGGTCATGACTCACTCCAGCTGTTGCAATATCCACCCAGCAGCCTTTTTTTGTGTGGGGGGATCCTAATTTTTAATTGGGTCTTATTTATGATCCAGGATATGGACTAAGTGAGTAAATATTCTAGGTGCATTTGAAAAGAATGATACTCCACTCTTGTTGAAAGTTGTCTCCAATGTCAAGAGGGTAAGAAGAGTAGTCGTAGGCCTCCCTGGTGGCGCAGCGGTTAAGCGCTGAGCTGTCGGCAGCAGTGATGCGAGTTCGAAGCCCAGCCTGGGAGAATCCCACATGGTGCGGCAGACCTCTCCTGCCTTGCCCACTGCTCCCCTCAGCAGTGTATTTCTGATCTGCCTGTTCTGCTCTCCATTCAGTCTCTGGTGAAGCCTCTCACCACTCCACACCTCTGGCCTGTACCCCAGCTGTATGTATAAATAAATAAACCTTTAAAAAAAAAAAAAAGAAGAGTAGTCGTAATAATGATGTTGACCCAGTTATTTTCTAGTCAGCGACACTACTCTGAAATTCATCCATCAAAGATTTCTTGGAGACTAGCAGCTAGAAGTTTTCTAGTCACCACTTTGGTCCAGGATGGAGTCCTTCTCGCTAAGCCCACTGCATGAAACCAAAGCTGCACTGTTTTCTGCACTGTTTTCTGCATCTGCTTCTGCGTTCTGTGCCGAAATCAAAGTGGGGGCGGGGCGAAGCTGCTCAGCACCAGCTCCCTGACCAGGCTCCCTTTGCTGCGCTAAAGGACCCTGCTTCACCCACTTGGCCCTGGCCTTACAAGTCCCTTGTCCCTTCTCTCCTCTCCACAGCACCAGGCTGCACAGCCCTCCCGCCCCTTCTCTGCCCAGGCTGGCTGCTGCCCGGTCGAGAATCTTGGAATAGAGCCAGTAGGAATGTTAAGTTTTACTCAGTCGAACTTTATTCTTTAACAGAAATAACCAGAAATCAACTGTAAGTGCCAAGGTTCTCCCTCGTAATGGGCACACTAAAACACGTAAGTAGCGGAGCAGTTCAGCCCGTACTCCTTCCAGATCCAGTTCTAGAGACTGGCCCCCCCTTACATCCTTTGGAGACTTGATAATGAGCAAAGAAATGTAAAAACAAGATAATTTACAATTGTGAAAAGTGTCAGGAGAGAAATAAAAACTGGTGATAAAAGAGCATCTTTGGAGAAGGTGAGGGCCCTCAGAGGCTGGAGACCAGTCAGTGGGTAGACGGCAAAGGGGGCCAGGCTGGGGGGCGCCTGAGGAGGCAGTTTCGCCTTGATGCAGAGGGGAGGTCCCCAGGAGAGGGAGCAGCTTCGCTACCCCTAGCCTCGCCTTCCACACCTGTGCAGTGCAATTAGCAATACCTGCTTCCCACGGCTGTAAGAGCCAAACGTGTAAATGCAGTGGTAAACTGTGTAAAAATATTCCCAACCTCTCCATCTGTTTCTTTTGAACTCTATAACTTTGAAACTCTTTGAACTTTGAACTCTTCCTTTGAAATCAGAGGAGTAGGATTTTTGATGTTTGGACGGAGGGTCTGGGAGGCTGGATAGAAGGATGGGCAGCGATGCAATGAGACGAGTAAATATTAACAGATGAAACTTTTAGGTACCTTTGAAATGTGTCCAAAGGGGGACACTTAAGTCACGAGGCCGTCTCAGGACAGCTGTTCGGTGACAGCGAAAAGAACTTGCAGCTTTGCAGCTGCTGGGAGGGAGACCTTCGCCGCGGGAGACCTGCGGGGCTCCGCTAGAGGGCGCGCCCGCGGCGTCTGCTGCAGGGAGCCGGGTGCCTCCCTGGGGAGCGGCCCTCGGAGCCGCCGCCTCTGCGCTGTCCGCGAACCCGGCGGTCTGCAAGTCAGCACCCACCGTCTGGCCGCGCGGAGTTTCCGATGAGGGGAGAGCAGGAGGCGAGGGAGGGAGGTAACTGCACTGAGCGAGTGTCAGTGCTAACTGCGTGCCCATCACTGATTCAATGTTTTCTTTACGAATCGGTCTGAAAGTGGAACAGGAGCTGGAAGGCAAAGGGTGCAAGCTTGGCTCCTGGGAGACAGCTCCTAGAAGGGGGTCCCCGGCTCTCCAAGGGCAGGGCAGTTGTAACAGGCAGGGGCAGTAACATCGCTCCCCAGATCTCCTCTTTACAGACTTCAAAGACATTCCATTCTGAGGTGCTGGTGTTGACCTCTATCTAGGAAATTGGGGGGCGCGGGGGCTGGGAGCAGGCAATACAGCCTATAAGCGGCTGCGTAAGACACCTTCCCAATCCTTCAGGGAACCCAAGGAAGGCACGTGAGCCCTAGAGCCTCAGACAGTTTTGCAAGCATCTTGTCTGGTGTGTCCAGAAAGTAAAAACCGGGCTGTCTCTACCTGCAGAAGCAAGGGCAGCTGGTGCTGCACCCCGCCCCCCCCGACCTCCAGGGGTTTCTCAGCCCCTCCCCACCAGGGTTAACTGTACGCTAGTTTTTAGTGCTTCATGTTTCTTAAGCACTTAGCATGGGCAGGCGCCCTTCTGAAAACATGAGCGCGATACCTCGCCTGTTTTACCACTGAGAAGCGCTTTCCGGGAGGACAGCCCCGCCCCCCGCAGCTGACTGGGGTCGGGGCAGGTGGGGCTGAGCTCCGGAGCCCCCTCGCAGAGCTGGGAACCTGACCGCCACCAGCGGGGAATGTGACGATGGTGATGATGGTGCAAGCCCCTAATCCCTGCACTTCCCAGGTACATTTTCTGAGGTCAGGCTTCCTTGTCTGCAAAGAAGGGGCCCCCTTCAGGGAAGCTCCCACATTGATGAACTCCTTGCCCAGGACCTGAACATGGGAGGACTAGGTATCCCCATGGCCTCTCCGCCCTGGTGTGCCCAATGGAACATCCAGGGTGTGCTGGCAGGTCTGGGCTGCTCTCTGCTCCTGTCTTGGGGTGGGGCGTGCAGGGGAGGGCAGAGGACTTTGAACCCTGGCCAGGTTACCCTGTGAGCATGGGGGGGGGGGGATGGAACAGATCCCTCTGAAGGCGAAATTAAGTGTCATTTGCATTTCTTACAGGGAGCAGATGCGCCTTTCTATTGGAAACTGTTCCCATATGTCCTGGCCCGCTGCATTTTCCATCAAAGGCCAGTCTTGAATTTTACAATTAAAGGTGTGTCCCTGGCCATGGCCAGGAAGGGAATTAAGTTGCCATTTGGCCCTGGGGGGCTTTGGTTTTTCCTCAGCCAGAGGGAAAGCCAGCCCTCACCCCCACACAGTCCCTGTCACCTCTCCCTGAGGTCCCGGGGAGCCTCACTTCCTCCGCAGGCCCCCACCCAGGCATCCTGCCCACCATCCCCTCCCTCCCTGGAGGTGGCTAGGAAGTGGGGGGTGGGATCCTGAGCTCATCAAATTAATGCAACTGGAGCTCCCTTGCAGCTGCCCAGGCCTGTCCTCGGCCAGCATCTCCCAGCCCACCCACCCACCCAGCTGCCCTGGTGCCAGGTCGGGCCTCCAGCAGCACCCCCAGACTCTTGCCCCTCGGGGGCTCCAGCTCCCAGCTCCCTGCCCCACTCCGTCCTCCCCTCCCTGTCTGCCTCCTCTGCTCATGATTCCTCCCCCCCCTCCTCCACACCCACAGGCATCTGCAGGCAGCTCCCCCACCCCCGCCCAGCTGTCCCTGGTGGGTGCCTTCCTGCCTCCCCAGCACTGGCCCCCAGGCTGCCATCCCGCCCAGTGGCTTCCCAGACAGAGCTCAGCTTGGGGTGCGCCATCCAGGTGTTCCCAGAGGGGCCAGGGGACACCCTTTCACCTCCATTCCTGGGCCCCGCATCCTCTCTGGGAAGTGCCTTCTGCTACTTCTTGTGCCCCTGCTTCGGGGCCCAGCCTGCCCGCTTGAGCAGAGTTCCTGTTCTCCCTGGGCTTCTACCTCCACAGTAAGTGTCCCCCGTAGGCTAGTCCCTGGGGGCCTCGTGGGGGCACCTCTGCACTCACTCACTATCACTTGGGTATGCAGCTCCTGCTCTCTCAATCCCAGCTCCCGGGGGTGCCAACACCCACATAGTTGGCTGCTATCTTGATTCCACAGGATAACAGGTGGAAAGTCTCTAGACATGTCGGGAAACTGTCAGGATGGGATGAGAGGCTGGGGTGGGTCCCCACCCCAGGCCCCCCGAGACTCAGTCCAGAGTCCCAGCCCCAGCCCTGCAGATCCCAGAAAAACTGAACTGAGACACCCCCCCCCCCAAGCTCTCGTAAGGATTGGGTGCAAAGGAGTCTCACTTCCCGTCAGGCGGTACGAGAAGGCTTGTTTGCTGCGGCAGGCTCTATGGCTTCCTACAGGTTGGCCTGCAAGGCTGGGTGCCATCTTGGTGGATCATTTCCAGGCAGCTGCTGCTGGATGGGGATGACCACACAGAGCACAGACTGGCTGGGTCTTCGTGCCCAGCAGTCGCTCATACCTGATTGTATGGGCTTGGGCCAACCACCTTAACCAAAACCTTCCCCAGCTGCAGAGGCAGTGAATGGAGTGCTTGGTGGTGGGGTGACAGGAGGGCCTCTCGGGGTCCTCCAGGAGCATCGTCTCAGAGCAGGGTCTTGGCCTGGCAAGGAAGCAGGCTTGTTTGTTCCCAAGTCTCTTACGCCACCTTTCACACAGCTCTTTCCCAGGTGGTGCCGCCAACAGGCCGGGTGGCTGAGTGGCTGCTGACGCCAGAGGCAGAGCAGGCAGAGGGGACCTTCGGTGGGGGTGTCACTCACTGGGCTTCCTGCCCTTGCCGACCACGCGTGGCTGCAGAGGCCTAATGAGAAGTGTGTGGGA
>PVIJ01000553.1:67541-120198 GCA_004024925.1 Scalopus aquaticus
GGAACTGAGTGTTAAAAAACCAGAAATCTAGTCTGCCCCATGAAAGACTTCAGAAGTTTACAACATCGAAGAGAGGATGGCTCACCTCCTTCCCGGAAGTACCAGCGGCACATTTAAGGCAAATCACCTGACGGTCCTTCCCCAGCACTGTCTGCCATCAGCATGGGCCGCATCAGCCCGTGCAAAGCGGTGCCAAGAAGCAGACATGCTGTGCTCAATTCAATTCTTGCTTCCAGCTCTCCTGTTCTGCCATGGTTCTGGGAACCAAGAGTCCAACACTAAGTTTCTGGCCAATTCCATGTCTGAGAGGACACTCCTCGGGCTCGCAGGTATCGACCTCTTCTTCATGTCTCCACGTGGCCTCTCCTCCGTGCGTGTGGAGGGGAGGGACACGCCATGCTCAGGTGTTCTCATCAGGACACTGATCCTATCGGGCCAGGGCCCCATTATAATGGCCTCATTTAACCTTAATTACTTTTTTTTAAAGATTATTTATTTATGCATACAAGCTGGGGTACAGGCCAGAGGCGTGGGGCGGCGAGAGGGTTCACCAGAGACAGAGTGGGGAGCAGCACAGGCAGATCGACGGAAACACACTGCTGAGGGGAGCAGCGGGAGAGGCAGGAGAGGTCTGCTGCGCCATGTGGGAATCTCCCCGGCCGGGTGTGGAACTCGTGTCGCCACTGCTGACAGCTCCACAGTGCAGCGCTTAACCACTGCGCCACCGGGGAGGCCCTTAATTACTTTCTTGCTCCAACTATTGCCATAGTTGGGGTTAGGACTCAACAAGTAAATTTGGAAAAGATGCAAACATTCAGCCTAACAGCTATTCATTCAGCCTTAAGAAGGAAGGAACTGGGGCCACCCTGGTGGCTCAGAGGTTAAGTCTCAGCACTATGAAGCTATCAGCAGCCTCTGCAGGGAGCTGAGGCACAAGGGCACATGGCTCAGCAGACCTCTCCTGTCTCCCCGCTGCTCCCCTCAGCAGTGGATTTCAGTCAATCTGCCTGTTCTGCTCCCTGCTCTGTCTCTGGTGAATCTTCCCACCCACCCTGCCCTCACACCTTTGGCCTACACCCCAGTTCTTATATGCATAAATAAATACATTTTTTTAATTATTTTTATTTTATTTTTTTCTTTATTTATGCATACAAGCAGGGGTACAGGCCAGAGGTGTGGGGCGGCGAGAGGGTTCACCAGAGACAGAGCGGGGAGCAGAACAGGCAGATCAGAAATACACTGCTGAGGGGAGCAGCGGGCAAGGCAGGAGAGGTCTGCCGCGCCATGTGGGATTCTCCCCGGCCGGGCATCGAACTTGCGTCGCCGCTGCCGACAGCTCCACAGCGCAGCGCTTAACCGCTGCGCCACCGGGGAGGCCCCATTTTTTTAAATTATTTTTAAAAAAGAAGGAAAGAACTAATGCCACAGATTGCCACTAAGATGGACCTTGGGGATGACATCATGCTGAGTGAAACAAGCCAGTCACAACACAATAGCTACTGTAGGCCCCCGCTCAGGGGCGGTAGCTGCAGTGGTCAGATTCACAGGAAGCTGAGGATGGTTGCCAGGGGCTGGCGGAAAGGAGGTACAGAAAGTTATTGGCTAATGGAGACAGAGATTCAGTTTTGTAAGATGAAGAGTTTTGGAGCTGGTTTGCACGGCCATATGAATGCACATAACACTCTTTGCACTTAACCATGGCGGAAACAGTCTATGTGATGTATAGTTCACTGCAATTCAAAGTGATAAGCGAGCAAAGCCCCTAAGAGCTCTATTCAATTCCTGCCCCACCAGGGGCATTGAGGGGTGTTAAAGGGGCTGGAGCTGGGTTTGCCTGAGTTGCACATTCACGTGAATTTGGTAGGTAGAAGCTCAACCTTCAAAAACGTTGCTTCAACGTATATGTTTTATCTTTCACTGGACGACATCCCATTGAGTACCAGGTTCCCTAAAGATTCTTTCAGTTCCTATCTACACATCTGCAGTGACCAGGCTGTGCCACGGCCCCAGATGGCCTCAGCAGCCAGGGCTAGCCTAGCTGACCCGAAGTGACCGTGAATGGGTCTGTGTGTTGCTCCAGACACACTTCACAGGGCACAGCACCTCTGATTTCAGGAATGGAAAGCAAAACAAGAAGTTGTCATTATATTTGTCAGGTTTAGCTCCAAAAAGGCACATCCTGGGTCAAACACTGACACCTAACAAAGACCCCCCACACTTGGTTCTCTGGATCCAGCCAACACAGCTCCCCCATAGGATGAGCCAAGTGCTCCCCAGGTGGGGACCTGCACAGCTGGGAGTATTTGGAATTCACCCCCTGAGTGTTTGACAGAGAAGACTCTTTGCAGTCATTTAACCTCCTCTCTTGCTTTGGAAACTGAGGCCCAAAGAGGGTTAAGACATCCTCTTGGGCCTCCCTGGTGGCCTAGGGCTTAAGTCTCAGCGCTTTCACCGCCACAGCCTGAGTGTGATCCCCGGCCAGAGAGCTGACCCACAGGGTGCGGCGGACCTCTCTTGTCTCCTGCTGCTCCCCTCAGCAGTGTACTTCAGTTGATCTGCCTGTTCTGCTCCCCACTCTGTCTCTGGTGAGTCCTCTCACCCTCACACCTCTGGCCTACACCCCAGTTCTATGCAAAAAAAAAAAAGACATTTGCGCCATAGAAATAAAAGGTAAAAATGAGGATCAAATGCAGGCTTTGGGGGTTGGTGTTTCCAGTACAACAAAAATATCAACCTAAGTGCCTCAGGAGTTCCTAAGCCATCTCTGTTCAGAAGCCTTTGTGCTGCTTCCGTGCTAATATCTGTACCATCCCAGTGAGCACGAATAAACTCGTGCATCGTTGGCTACGGTCATTAAATCCCAACTCCTCTGTACAGTCCACCGCGACAGCCGCATCGCACGTCTCTGCTGGCCCGCTCCCCCCCAGATGCAGCTTCCCTGACACAGAGCTGCTCTTGTTCCTGGTAACCAAGTAGCAGTTATTTAGATGGGGAGATGGCAGGTAGACCATCGATAGCGCAAGGGACATGTGCGCAGTCGATGACAGATACTCACTTGGTGTCTCAGTTCTAGAAGAAGCAAGGCATTGGGGGAAATTGATGGCACGAGCCAGCTTCCCAGAAAACTGTCAGAAGCCTGACAGAATCCTACAGATGCCTTATGGTTTTTTTGTTTGGGTTTTCGCTTTGTTTTACTGCTTTATCCTAAAATGACAGCCTGGTATGTATGTCAGGAAGCAGGTGGTTGAATTAAATGCCTCAGCGGGTCGCATTGTAAGCCTGAGACCTGTCTGTTTCCAGGTTGAACTCAAGTTGTTCCTAGTCCGTTGTGTAGCATGAACCCAGATGACTCAACCAAAAATACATCTGGCAACCAAGAGCTATTTCAAAATAAGTCAAACCTTCCTGTCATCCTCAAAAACCACAAACTGGAGCGTATGATGAGGTCCACAGAGGCTCTGTGAGGAAGTCCTTTCCTCTCCTCTCCTTTTCCCTCCTCCCCTGAAGTTCTTTCCTGGTCTACACTACACATTTGCTGGTGTACTTCTGGATCAAAATGGCAGACTAATTCCATTGAACTTCAAACCTATAAAAATGACACTAAATTAATTCAAGAGGTATAAGCCCTCAGTAGAAAACATGACAGGGGATCCACCCAACGGTTTGGCCAGCAGGGATTGGTGGGGCCAGTGGATTGTGAGATCCCAGGGCAAATAGGGGTCATCCACCCTCGAAGGACCTGTGGGTTCATCCAGAAAAGTCTGCGTCTCGTAGGCAGTCCCCGAAGAGAGACGCATGCTCCCTCCCCAGTCCCAGACCAGTCAGTTTGCTCAGCCTAGCTCCCTAAACGGGGAGAAAAATTGACATTATGTTCCGAGACTGTCCGGTGAGTCTCCCTCCCCTCCCCCCAAAAAGAAGTGGGACACAGACAAGAGATTTCAGCAAAGTTCTGCAAGATGGAGAGTCCATGGAGAGGAGAGACCTGAACCAGCAGTCCTACCCCAGGGCAGTGTAGACAGCTTCGGTTCTGACAGCATCTCTGTCTTGCAGACTGGGAGAGCTACAGTGAGTGAAGTGTGAGGCTGAATTAGAAAATGATACAAGGGGTACATCTGGAGCAATTGGTCTCACCCCACTCTCCCCTGACCACCCGGTCTCACACATGTGTGGAAACACAGAGTCGGGAGGCAATACATATCCCCGCCAGGCAAACAATCAGACAACTTCTCCATAAAGAAATGGAATGTTTGGGTCTCCCTGGTGGTGCAACAGGTTAAGTGTCAGCACTATGAAGCTATCAGCAGCCACCGCAGCACGAGTTCGATCCCTGGGCAGGGAGCTTCCTGCAGGGCACAACAGACCTCTCCTGTCTCCCCGCTGCTCCCCTCAGCAGTGTACTTCAGCCGATCTGCCTGTTCTGCTCCCCACTCTGTCTCTGGTGAATCCTCTCACCCCCCCCCCACACCTCTGGCCTGCACCCCAGTTCATTGTATGCATAAATAATCTTAAAAAAAAAAGAAATGGAATGTTCTAGGAAAAGAACTCTGTGTTCTGGCATTTCGGGACCCAGGATGATAGACAGTAGCCCCCTCCCCATGCTCCTTGAGGCCACCTCCCCTATGACGTGCAGAATGGAGTAATCTCCAGGAAGGGGAATTGGGAGAAAATTGTGCTCCGAGCAGCAAGCACACGTCCCTGAAGCTATCCAAACAAGCCATTGTCCAAAAATGAAAATAAAACATAACACATGCACAAGATTATTCATTACAACTCTGTAACAGCAAATGACTAGCCCCAATATTATGCCTTCTTTTTTCACCATAGTTTCCCTGTTTCTTTCGTTACCATCTGTTTGTAAAAGGTGTATACTTTTTAAGAACTGCACAAACAGGAAAATGTAGTGGAAGCAGAAATTTTTCAAGTTGCTTTATTTTAAAATGAAGACAATTTGTTCTGATGAGAAATAGGAAACAGGGGCCTCCCTGGTAGCGCAATGGGTTAAGCGCAGCACTATGAAGCTGTCCGGAACCACTGCAGCAGGAGTTCAATACCCAGCCAGGGAGCTTCCCACATGGCGCAACAGACCTCTCCTGCCTCCCCGCTGCTCCACTCAGCAATGAACTTCAGTGGATCTGCCTGTTCTGCTCCCAGCTCTGTCTCTGGTGAATCCTTTGGTCTACGCCCCAACTTGTATGCATAAATAAATAAATCTTAAAAAAGAAATCGGAAACAATGTTTTCATTTTTTACTTCAAAGATAGAAATACTAAAAAATACTTGGCACCAGTTTTCACTGGGAAAATGTTACGATACTGTTGTTGAATTGCATCATTTTGTTAAAATATTTCAATAAAAATAACAACTGTGAAAAAACAAATAATCAAGTTATTCAGAAAAAAATGCTATCAGCAGGAATGGGTTGAATAAACATGGGTACATTAAAACAATAGAGAAGTGCAACTATAAAAGGAAATGGGAAGCTCACTATAAACTGCTGTTCTTGTCTGCACAATACAATGTTAACAAGGGACTAAGCAAAGCACAATGTGTAGAACATGTTACCTTTTGTATACAAAGGGAGGAAATCTAAATATAAAGAATATATTTAAGTAATGAAAAGATAATACAGATTTTTAAAGTGGCGTACCTAAACATCTCATGTAAAAGGCAAAGATTGGCAGATGGGATAAAGAGCTGAGATTTAATGACTATGTGTCCTTTACTTTTATTTTATTTTATTTTTAGAGATTTATTTATGCATACAAGCTGGGGTACAGGCCAGAGGCGTGGGGCGGCGAGAGGGTTCACCAGAGACAGAGCAGGGAGCAGAACAGGCAGATGGACAGAAATACACTGCTGAGGGGAGCAGCGGACGAGGTAGGAGAGGTCTGCTGCGCCACGTGGGTGAGCTCCCTGGCTGGGCGTCAAAAGCACTGCTGCCGACAGCTCCACAGCGCAGCACCCAACCTCTGCGCCACCACGGAGGCCCGTGTCCTTTACTTTTAAACATAAAGATGCAGATGCGGTATCGATCTACCTACAAACACTGAGCATAAGAAAGCTGTTGTGATCCTAAAAATAACAGGCCAAGTGCACATCAAGAGACAAGAGTGTTTCGGAGAACAGGAGAGGCACTGCATTCCAATAAGAGGCTCAAGGCATCAAGAAAATACAACCATCTTCTCTGTGCCTGCAGAACTCATCAGAGCTGGTTCTCAGCCACTTGAGGAGCTAAATCTCTCAATTGTCTCTTTAAGCATGTGCCTGGATTTGACAGCAGCTCCACTTTTTTTGAAGGTTTCAGAGCAGGGAGGGGGCACCCCAGAATGCCCAAAACTGCCCACTCTAAATAGGTTCTGCCATCCACCGCATTAAGACAAAACATATAAGACCACTAGTGAAAAGAAACTTTAATACAATGAGTGTGCAATACAGGAAAGACAAAGAATATAGTTTCCAAACCAAGCACCCAAAGTTACCTATGCCCGTGTGGGTAAAAGTCTACCCAGACAGGTTTGGCCCAAAGCAAGGCCCGAAAGCCGGCCCCAAATCTAAAGCACCTTCCGGCGGGGACCTGTAGAAAAGGGTCAGAAACAGTCAGACAAGTCTGGGAGGAAAAGAGCAAAATCAAAATCAAGATAAAATTTGTCATTGTCGGGCCTCCCCAGTGGCGCGGCGGTTGAGCGCTGCGCTGTGGAGCTGTCGGCAACGCGCGATGTGAGTTCGACGCCCAGCCGGGGAGATTCACACATGGTGCGGCCTCTCCTGCCTCGCCCCGCTGCTCCCCTCAGCAGTGTATTTCTGATCTGCCTGTTCTGCTCCCCACTCTGTCTCTGGTGAACCCTCTCGCCGCCCCACGCCTCTGGCCTGTACCCCAGCTTGTATGTATAAATAAATAAATCTTAAAAAAAAAAATTTGTCATTGTCACCTGCCCAGGGCCCTCTCCCCCACGTCTGCTCCAATCAGTCCAGACTGAGCAGCCAGCGCAGCTTCTTCGCGTGTCTCTCTGCCCCATGTGCCTCCTCCAAGCCACCTCCTTGCTCTCCTCCCGCTTCCTCCCTTCTCTAGTCTCCCGCTCAGCTCCACCCTCCCTTGGGTGGGGCAGGGAACCTGGAACCTCCCCTTTTCCTGGGGACCTCTGACATTATCTACAGTCTGTGCTCCCTGTCCTCTCCCCCCACCTCAAGATCACCCTTGTCCTCTAGTGTCCAAGCCCCACGCGCCTCACTTTCCAGCTGCACCTGACCCAAAGGAAGCACAGGTAAACAGCTTAATTGTGCCGCCTCTGCATGCCGTGTTGTCCTCCCCTTATCACTAATAACATATCATTAAGGTTTTGGTGTTTGGGAGTGAATAACCCAACTCTGAATTTCTGTAGCTTTCTAGGGCCACATCTGTTACCAGCTATCTCAGGCTGAGTCTCCTAGAAGGCAGAGCCTGGGGCCATCCCAAGGAGTGGGGTGGGGGTGGAAGCCAGGTGGGGGGCAGAGACCTGGGGGGCAGCTTCCTGGCTGATACTGTAATTTCGGGCTTTCAGGTCTAGTCTCCCAGCTGGGAGTGGACCCCAGGCTGCAGGGGCAGCGCTGAGTCCCGACCACTAGACCCCCATGCGTTGGTGTCTCACGCAGCAGGAACTCCGCGGACTCTCCGGCCAGCAAGCGAAAAGAGGCAGATTTGTTTCGAGAAAGAAAAAGTTTATTAAGGAGAAAAGGAACAGAAATACAGGGACCCCCAGGTGGGGGGAATCAGGCCAGGGAGGGGCAGGAAGCCGAAGTGGAGTGGCCTCAGGGAGTACAGAACTGCTCCCCTGATTATGCCAAAGCCCCCAGTCTCTCTGTGATTGGTTAGTTCTCTGTGGTCTCCCCCACTCTTCTGAGTGTCTCTGCCCAGAGCTAAGTCTCTGTGTCCCGGCCCTTATCTTAGCAGACTTTTCTTTATCATCCTTGATCTGGAATTGCCCTACGGCCCCTAGTCCTGGGGTGTTTGATTTGCTCCCTTTGGAACTTGTTGCCTTTCTCCTGGATCTTCCCTTATTCCTCTTGTTGCCCTCATCTCAGAAGCTTCTTGAACTCTCCCGAAGTCCCTGCCTGCTCTATTCTCGACTTGCCCTGGACTCATTGCCAGCTGCCCAGCGCTGATGCACACGGGCCTGTGCGTCCAGCAGTCTGTCCGGGAGGGGTGAAGACAGGGAGGGTCAGCTCCCATCTCCACTGGTCAAGCTGGCCCAGGGGTTGCCCTTGTGGAGACAGCCCACAGGGACCCGCCGGGGCTCCACCTGGCACCTCTGGGTGTGAGGAGGAATGACCCGGCACAGGCGTGGAGAAAGGCGCTGGGAGGTGCGTGTTACGGCAGGCACCGCCCAGGAAATGGCTGTAATAGAGCACGCGTCGGGAATTTCAACAGCTCAATGGTTCAGAAACAGACAAGATCAGAGAGGGCAGCAGAAGAGCAGGTTTAAGCTGAGACACACCTGCATGTCCCAGAACCCCTGAGAGCGCCCCCTGTCCCCCCCACCCCTGCATGGTGGATGGGGGTGGGGGAACCATGGCTGTCAAGGAACAGTGTGGGTCCCGTAGTTTGTCAGGCCGCACGTACTTGGGCTTTTTCTAGTGTCCCGGATTCATTTAAATGGATTCTAAATAATGGTGTTTTTTATTATTTTTATTTATGATTTATTAATGATGTCATCCACAGAAGATATGATTATGCATTTAGAAAATTGAAAAGGGTCCATATGGCCATTTTTAGAATGAATAAATGAATTTAACAGGGATCACAGAGGGAAAAGTTTTAAAAATCAATCGCATTTCCATGTGAGAGCAATACACAAATAGAATTTTTTTTAAATTTATTTATACAAGCTGGGGGGTGGCGAGAGGGTTCACCAGAGACAGAGTGGGGAGCAGAACAGGCAGATCAGAAATACACTGCTGAGGGGAGCAGCGGGCGAGGCAGGAGAGGTCTGCCACACCATGTGGGACTCTCCCCGGCGCTGCCGACAGCTCCACAGCGCAGCGCTCAACCGCTGCGCCACCAGGGAGGCCCCACAAATAGAAATTTTAAAGTAAATGTCCTCTGCAGCGGCACCGGGAGACACACGCGCCCAGCCTGGAGCCCGCCACCACAGGCAGCAGCTCAGGACTGGCAGCTTAGAAGCAAAAGCAAGATGCAGTGTTCCAAGGGCTGTCCATTTCCATTTCCACCGCATTTTATTCACGCTGTAAGTGTCCCTCCTGCCAGGTCTGATTCCATCTAAAGTGAGGTCCCTCCACAGAGGTGTGATTGAAAGGGCGATAAGACCTGTTACCTAGATTGAAAGAAAAGTAAGTAATGGTAGAAATAAGGCCCCAGGCCACTTCTAAAGGCCTCCTGGGCAAAGCCTGAGCTCACTGCACTTGCTCATTGGAGTCTGAAAGCAAAGTCAGGCAACTTCACAAACCCAAGGGCAAGGGGAGAGGCGCCCAGTGGAAGAGCCCCAGCCCCTCCCTTCATTTAGACTTTGGCGAGGCTGGAGTCTGCTCCAAGCTTCGGAATCCCTTTGAGCTTCAGGAGACCAAGAGAGTGTGACTTTTTTTTTTTTAAAGATTTATTTATCTATGCATGTGATGTCATTTTAGAGTCGATGGATTTGAGAGCGGAGCGGGGTCCTTGGGTTCACTCTGGGAAAGGTCTCCCCAGAGCTCCCTTTGGCGGCACGTGACAAATTTCTCCATGAGACAGGGACTCGGTTATACTTAAAGAACGGGTTTATTAGGAAAAGAAGTAAAGGACACTTGTACAGACACAAGCTGGCAGAAAGAGCGCCCCGCCGAGGGGCAGGTTTGCTAAGAGAGGCCTGCATGGTGCAGGTCACTGGCAGGCAGGCAGGCCGCTGCCCTGCAGAGGGACAGAGTTGGTAAAGGAAAGCACCTGCATAGGCACAGGTGGGCAGAGAAATGGCTGCCCCGAGTTCTTGCGTGGATGGCACTGATATAGCCCTCTTTCAGGTGGGAGTGGCTCATCTTCGAGGATGGCTGTCTGTTTACTGGCTAGCTAGAATTAGAAAAGAGACCTGAGATTCTACAATGGGCTCAATCTCCATATCTTTGGCCCTAGACTGCCTTCTAGCTCCTACCTGTGCTTTGTAACTTAGGAGCTGGCACTTAGAGATTGTGCTCATGGTTATGTTGAATTCTGTCTACCCCAAGCTCCTTGTGTGGGTCCTTATTTTTAAGTTATATCTCCTCCATCACATACAAGAACTGGGGTGTAGGACAGAGGTGTGGGGGTGGGAGGGGTGAGAGGATTCACCAGGGACAGAGTGGGAAGCAGAACTGGCAGATCGACTAAATACACTGCTAAGGGGAGCAGCAGGGAGACAGGAGAGGTCTGCTGCGCCATGCAGGAAGCTCTCTGGCTGGGGATCCAACTCGTGCTGCAGTGGCTGCCAATAGCTTCATAGTGCTGAGACTTAACCCCTGTGCCACCAGGGAGCTCCCCTGCGTGACTTTTGAGGAATCTGGGAGTCGCGCCCCTGGGTTGGTTGGTAGGTGATTTCAGCACAGTCTTTGCCATCATCTCAATGAACCCTGCAGGGGTCTTGCCCACCTCATGTCCCAAGAGAGAACATTTAGAGCTGATCCTTAGGAAGATGAGGTGAGTGAGACATTGTCTCAGCTTGTGGGGTCCAGTGGATGGGTGAGGAGCAAACATCCCAGCATCCGATGCTTTGGAGCAGCTTCCCCACCAGATGCTGGTTGGCACCCCAAGCCAGGGACATGCTAGGCATGGAAAGAGCTACCAATAAAGCTTTAAATCCTTTCTATTATCTCCTACTGAGATTTTTCTACACATTCTTAATTTTGAAAACCTGTATTTTCCCAGAAAGTCTTCAATATTATTCAATACATTGAGGTTCTCAAAATATTCTGTTATATTGTGTCTGTGTGCAGACAGGTTTTTTATATTTATACACTATAAACAATCTGAAAGAGTCTACTTTTCTTATTACCATGCAAGACTTTATAACAGACATAATGGTATGTGTATCCATTGCAAATTGCTTTTCTCACTCAACATCTTGTTTTCGAGATGTGTCTATGTTGGTGTGAAGACATCTCATTGCTTTTAAGGCTACGCTGCAACCCTTCCTGTGAATAAACATCAACAGTGTATCTGCTACAGGGGTGTTACAGGACAGGGAGAGGGCCACCCCAGAACCCCCAAACCTGCCTGCTCTAAATAGGTTCTGTCATCCACTGCATCAAGACAGAATGTACTCTAGCATATAAGAACCTTTTATGGGAAGGAACTTTAATATGACTAGTGTACAACACAGAAAAGGGGAAGAATAAAATTTTCAAATCAAGCACCCAAAGTTACCCATCCCCATGTGGGTAAGTGTCCAGCCAAATAGGGTTGGCCCAAAGCAAGGCCCGAAAGCCGGCCCCAAATCTAAGGCACCTTTTGGCCAGGACCCATAGAAAAGGGTCAGAAGCAGTCAGACAAGTCTGGGAGGAAAAGAGCAAAATCGAAATCAAGATAAAATGTGTCATTGTCCCCTCCCCGAGGGCCTCTTCCCCAGCGTGTGTTCCTGCCATCCAGACTGAGCCGCCAGCCAGCCTCTTCGCGTGTCTCTCTCGTGTCTCTCTGCTCCATGGGCCTCCTCCAGGCCTCCTCTGGCTCTCCATCCTTCTTCCTTCCCTGTCTAGTCTCCTCTCCAGCTTCTTTCATTCCCTCCTCAGCTCCACCCTCCCTTGGGTGGGGCAGGGAACCTGGTGCCTCCCCTTTTCCTGGGGACGACCCTGTTACAGGGGCACTTGGGGGTCCGAAGTTTCCCCTGCATTACGGGCCTGGTAAGATCTATAGCAGGACAGAGGGTGGGACAGATAACCTGGGGACCAACGCTCTCTTCCCTTCCTTCTAGTCTTTCCGCCTCTCCCCACACCACCCACAGCCCCTTCCTGCTCCCCACCTAGTTCCATATGTCCCCCGGAGGCTTCCCTTCTCCTGACTCTGTCCCATTTCTCCACGCCATGTCCTCATTGACGCCTTGGGAAGCTCTCTCCTCCCCATGGAATGTCCCTCACCCAGCTAAGCCAGGGCAAGTCTCTTAGCTTTATTTTGTAGCGTGTGTATTTTCCATCCCAGCAGACATGGCTTGCGGTCTGTGATTTATCCGTCTCTGTGTCCATCTCCCTCCGGATCTCTTCCACTGGCCTGTTTCCTGCAACATGCTGAGTATCTGATTAACATCTGGCAATCAAACTGTGGATGGACAAAGCCTGTGGCTTTACACAACTCTTACATAACATTCCCACTGGCCATGCAGGGCCTCACTGGAACGTGGAACAAGATCCCCCCCGGCATGCTGGCTGTATTCCAGGGGGTGCTCTGCAGGGAGGTCCAGTTTTCCTGCAGGCTGGTTCTGGCCATCCCCTCCCCCACTGCATTCAGGGATGCTCAGGAGAGGGTCTGAGGGGTGGGGACCACCCCCCATAACCTGCAGGGATCAGCCCCCTAATGAGACAGATTTTCAGGGGTGGCAAATAAAAGAGGTACAGGTGTCTGTCCGTCCAGCTGGGAGTTACCAATTCCAAAGTTATGATGATATTTATAACTAACTAAGCACACGATAAATGACCCAGGAATCCTCCTTGGTATTTTACCAATATTAAAATATACCCCATGCTGGGGTATAGGTGAGAGGTGTGGGGGGGTGAGAGGATTCACCAGAGACAGAGTGGGGAGCAGAGCAGGCGGATCTACTGAAATACACTGCTGAGGGGAGCAGCGGGTGAGGCAGGAGAGGTCTGCTGCGCCATGTGGGAAGCTCCCTGGCTGGGGATCAAACTCATGCTGCAGTGAATGCTGATAGCCTCATAGTGCTGCGCTTAACCTGTTGCACCACCAGGGAGGCCCCTAGCTACTAATATCTTTATTAGCAGAATCCAAGGCTCAGTGTTAAGTGTTCTGCGTTGATACTTTTTCTTAATTTAATCTTTTCAAGAACTCTATCAAGCAGAAATTATTATTATTACTATTGTTATTTATCTCCATTTCACTGATGGAAAAACTGAGGCCCAGACAGGCAAAATAACCAGAGAACCATGGCCACAGAGTAAATGCCAGAGACAGGACACAGCCCCACGTGTTCAGGCTATTTCCAAAAGCCACTTCCTTCCTTCTTTTCTTTCTTGCCTTTTTTGCTTCTTTCTTCTTTCTTCCTCTCTACCTGCCTTCTTCAACATTTTTAATTATACAGAGAAAAACTGAGTACATTTTCTAAAAATCCAAACCACGTAGGCAGAATACAAATCTCCCTTATCCTTCCTCTTTCCACATTTTAATCTGTGCATACAAACACGTAGTTGTTTTTTTTTTAAGCTTCTGACTGGTTTTCTAATTATCTTGCAAACAAATGACAGATCCCAGGGCTCAGAAATGAAGACTTCTGCACTGTCACCCTCTGTCTGTCACCAGCCCTACGGTGCTCTCCACCCTGCAGAGGCCACTGGGCTCATTTCCCCAATGCCCCCGCCTATCGTGTCCCTTTCCATGCTTTTATTTACAAGGGTAAGCTCTGATTTTGCCCACTTTGGACCCCAATGGTAGCACAATGTTTCCTATCTCCCATGCTGTTGACTAATTTTTGTTCCATACTGTGCTTTTCCCTGGTTCCTGGGAAGGAAGGGAGAGCCCCAGCCAGTGTTTCTAGAAGGAGGTATTTTGTTCTGTGATGTGCTCTTATCTTTCTTCCAGCAGCCCATTCCCACTCCCCCAAGCCAGTGCCTCCAGGGCAGGTGGCAGGCTGGGCTCTGCCCTTGACGTTCCCTGGTGCCTCTGCTCAGAGTGCCCAGGACCCAAGTGGTCCGCCTGTGTGCTACCACACCACCGGCCGTGTGGGGGTGCTCTCCCCATCAAATCAAGGCCTATACTGCAGCACCTTCCAGGAGTGTGTGAGTACCTTTGGGGAGAGGGCCTCCCTGGACACCGCCAGGTGTCTGCAGCTTTTTGGGGTAAAAGGAAAAGGGAGCTCAGAAGGGCTTCGTCCCCAGGCAGTGCCCACGCTGCCACCAGGCAAAGGGAGAAAACCTCCTGCTTCCTTCACTCTGTCCCTGCCAGCGTCAGCCAGCCCTGCGCCCTTGAGCCCAGCAGCTCCCCAGCCTTGCATCGACAACCACCGGCACCAGCACCCACACTGGACACAAAAGTTGGGGAACCGAAGGTACCAGAGCCACCTCAGCCTCAGCCCTGCCCTCTGGGACCCCACCCAACCAGGGCTTCTATCTTTCTGGAGCTTGATGGAAAGTTGGAGACTTGGTTGGGATTTATCCAATACGAAAATCAAAACCTCCAACTAACACACTCACTAATACTGCAGCTACAATCGACTCATTCTGAATTCATTAAACAGATGTGCATGGAGAGTCACCTGTATGTAGAAATGGAGCAGTGAGTAGAACTGAGTCCCGCTTTCTTGGCACTTACATCCCGGGAGAGAAGACAGCCAATGCCCCACACCCCAGCAAGCCAACTTAAACGTCTGTGTGTGTATCGTCAACAGGGACACCTGCCGACCAGCACACCGGGCTTACTACCTGTTGCAATGAGGTCGACCACACACCACTGACAGGTTAGGTAGAAGGTACAACAGGATGTGGGCTTTGGTTGGGTGGTTTTGGAGGTGACCTAAGGAAGTAGGGGTTTACTCTAGATTGGGTGCTGCCAGAAAGCAGGGACAGGTCTGTGTTGGGCAAACTCAAGGAATCTTACCGAAAAGGAGGGCAGACCAGAGACGCCAAAGTGTGATGAATAAGCAGAAGAGTCACTCCTATTTATGGGAGAGGGTGTTGGTGTTTTGTTGCTCAGACAATGCTGGTGTTTTGTGTTCAGACATGATTATGGAGTGGTCTGATTGTTGTCTAGACTCACTGCGGTGAGAGTGAGCTTGTCTGATGTTGATGTCTGTAAAATTGTTTATGTTCAGTAGGAGAACAGGTGAAAGAAATGTCATGAGATATGGAGTAAGGCCTGAGATCGTCTGCGTGGGAATTGTAGCGACTTCATAGAAGACGGTCAGGGCGGCGGGGGCCAGATGACATGTGGAAGAGACTTGAAGCGAGAGAGTGAGTCCTGTGGATAGCTGGAAGGGCTGGGAGATGAGTCCACAAAGAAGGCCCCGCAGTGGAAGTGGGTTAGCCTGTTTGAAGCCTAGCAAAGGGGCCAGGAGCACTGAGAGTGAAGGGCAGGGAGGTGGGAGGTAAACTGTGAAGGGTTACCCAGGACAGATCAGCTCAGGCCTGATGTGGCCTCCCCGCCTGAAGATGTAACCTACTTCAATGGACCTAACACAGGTGGGAGGCACACCTCTTTGATTCTGCTGCTCTCATCCCTTTGGGCTCTCTGAAAGGTGGATGTTATAGCTGGAGTGCAGCAGCCTTCTGGCACCATGAAGCAATCTTGCAAATGGAAACCTACCACTAAGGATGGCAGAACGGAAATACAGAAACCATGATCTTGAGAACTGTGGACTTGCCCATCAGTGACAGACGACTTGAGATTTCTTTTGCTTGAGCAAGAACAAGTTTCTATCTTTTTAAAAGTCACTGTTGCTTTGGGTTTTCTGTCATATATAGCAAGAGCTCATTCTGACTGATAGGAGATTTATTCATAGTATTTCAAAACAGGTTGCAGACAACTTGTGTGCAGAGCCAAAGATTCAGAGATGTCACGGTCCCTGCTGTCCTAGAATAGCCTATGTAGTGGGATGGGCTAACGGGTAAGCAGGTCATTATGACACGCAACTGGTGATGCTTATACGCCAGGGTCTGCAGTGAGGACAGAGACAGATGGCAAAGCTTCATCTCCTCCTTTCCCTTTCATCATATCTAAATTCAAAAACAACACGTGTTCTTGGTCTGATTTCATTCCACTGCCTCTATATGATTTTAATATATTCCAGTACCTAATTTAAGTCTTGGAGTTGAAGAAGGGAAAAGTCATAATACAGACCAGATTTTAGATGGTTGGCACTTGTAATTTTACAGAGAACCTGAATGGAATAATAAGCAATGGTTATGAACTTGCTAAGAATCAATTTTGTATGTGGAGCTTCATCCAACCAACAATTATATATAAATACTCTAGCTCTAGAAAATTGGCAGGGTGCTAAAACTAGGAATGTGATCTGTGTCATTTCTTTAATGGATAATTATCTTGATGCCTGCTTTCCCCTTTGAAGGGACCTTAACAGCATACTTGACGAGCTCCTTACCACTGGCTGAGACCAAACTGGAATATCAGCACCTTGTGCCTTAAACATCTCCAGAGCTGAGCCCAAAGGAGACACACAAGCCAACACTGAGCACTTACTAGGTGGCAGGCCCATACATATGTCCTCTTATTTAATCTTCACAAACCCTGCAAGATAGGGTTAATAAATAGGCTCTAGAATCCTCTTTTCACGGGTATGAACCTGGCACCAAGAGCCAAAGCAATACCCTCCAGTACTGAGGCTGAGAGTCGGGACTCAAACCCATCACCCCAGACGGTGTCCCCCAAATGCCCGCCCTGGTACTGTTGGCCCTTCACAGCCTGAGAAGCTGCGGTCTCCCATCCGTTTCCAGCAGCCCACATCCTTCCCCTCTCACAAACCTTTGTGCACTTCCCAGTGGGAGCCTCCTGCCAACGTGACCTCTGCTTCCTGAGATTCTCCCCACCCTTTGCTAGAGGCTTACAGTTCTTACACTTGGTGTAATTTACCAGGATTTTGTATCCTTAAGTGACCTCCCCGGATTATCCATTTCAGTGGGACGGAGGAAAGAAAGGACATTTACTGCGCGTTGATGTTGTCATTGAAGTTTGTCTTCTTTAATTCGGCAAACAATCCTGAAAGGACTTTTTACCTGCCTCTGTAGATGAAGAAATTGGATACGAGGCAACATGAATTGGTGAAATGGGACTCAAAATCGGAAGACCAGGGGCAGAAATCGCAGGTCTTTTCCTCCTTCCTGAGACTCGCAGCTCGTGCGGGCGCCCAGTGAACGATCTTGCAATGAATGACTCTTTGAAGATTTACTTACAAAAGGAATTAGTGAGAAATGACCCTGGAAGGAGAATTGAAACGCCCTGATAATAGGTATTCCAAGCACGGATGGGGTTAGGTGGCTGCGGAAAAACTGCAAAAATTGAAACGAATCCAGAGTGAAAAGGAAAGGTTTCCTTAACACTTTAGCCACCATAAAAGCGTGATTCCAGAGACCGGGTACAAAAGAAAGAGGCTTCTGCAATCTAACAGGCTCCCTCCTGCGGAAAGCTCTAGAACCAGCGTTGCGTTTTGTTCCCAAACTTGGGCCTCGGGGGCGAGCCTTCGCCTGTCCCTTTAAGAATCGGGTCGAAGTCCTATTTCCCCCCCTCCCGCCCCGCCCCCTCACGGTACCAGCGCGGCCCGAGGGCCCGCCCCCTTCCCCGCCTGCCGAGCGTCTTACGGGTGGCGCCGTCCATCCGTCACAGAGACGCCGCCTCTGATTGGTTGTTGCGCTCCGGGCCGAGAGGCGGGGCGGGAAGGCTGGAGAAACTAGTTTGTTGGCGGCGCCGGGGCTGAACCGCAGCGGCGGCGCGCTCGGGGGCTGTGGCGACCCGGGGAGGGGAGCGGCGGCGGCGCGGGACGAGGAGCGCGGTGGCGGCGCCCGGCGGTGAGTACCTGGCGGGGGCGTCTCCTCGGGCCGCCTGGCCGCCGGCGTAGGCACTTGTCACCCCCGCCCCCGCGGGCCCCGGGCGCCGCGGGGTCCCCGCACTCCGGGCCCCCGAGGCGCCGCGGCCGTCGCGCCGGGCTGGGGGCGGGGACAATGGTGCGGGGCGCGGGGACGGTCGTCGGCCCCGTCCCCCGGGCCCCCGCCCGGCCCGCGCCTGGGGACCCCGCGCAGGCGCCTGCGAGCGGCCGGGCGCGGGAATGAATTGTTCGCCGGTGGATGTTGCGCGCGGGAGCCGCCGCTCTGCCCCCGGAGCAGTTGATTCATTGAGTCCGCAGACTCTTTTGAAAAAATTACTATTGATCCTGGAAAGAGGAGGCTGCGGGCGGGAGGCTGCGAGCTGCGCGGCCCGGCCCCGCCAGGTCCCCGCGCCCCGGACGCCAGGGCCAGCTGGCCGCCTGCCTCGCGCGGGGCCGCGGCCCGGGGCTGAAGCCGGGACGTGTCCGCGCGAGTCCGCCGTCCCCGCCGTGTGCCCCGGCCACTTGCGCGGCGCCTGACAGGCCTCGGTCTCTGTGTGAAGAGTCCGGGAGCCGGGGTGTGTGTGGGGGACGGCCCAGCGCCCACTCCGTCAGCCCCGCGCACCTGCCCGCGTGGGGGCGGCCACCCTCCAGGCGCAGAGCTGGCCGCCCCTTGCCCTCCTGCCTCGCTCTCCTCGCCCCGCATCTTGCCCGGCCCCACTTCGCCGGCCCTCCCGCCAGCAGTCCTGTCGCCCCTGCCCTCAGCTGCTTGAGCTTTGCTTTATATTTTTAGAGGGGTGACTGTACCCCGGGAACACCAGGCCCCCCTTTTTTCTGGACTGTTGTTTCAAAGCCCTCGAAGTTGGTTTCCACTGTGCGGAGAGAAAGCATTCCCGGGACTTGGTCAGGAGGATGGGGGTGGGGCCGTTGATGGCCGCGGGTCCACGGAGTGCCCACGGCCGGCAGGCTCCCTGAGCTTTGGCCTCGCCTGAGTAGGCGAAGGCAGGTGCCTGGACCTTTGGTTTCACTCTGGAGGCCAAGGGGGGGGGAGGGAAGTGGCCGGTGGCACTGTGAGAGGAAGCAGGAGTCCTGGTTCTTACCTCGCCGCTGTGCCTTGGAGCCTGGCCCTTTAGGGCCCCAGGCCTCAGTCTCCCCATTCAGAGGTTGGCCCAGGTGGGGTGTCACAGTTCCTGGGGCACGTTGCTGAAGGCCTATATCAGGCACAGGACATAAAGGTCCACCCCGCAGGGATGGGAGGTGGCAGATTCGGTGTCCTGAGGCCAGGCAGGCGTCCTCGGGCCCCCAAGCTGTGCCCGCGGAGTTCGATGGAGTCCATTTCCTCCAGGCCCAGCCGCTCTCTGAGTCTGGAGTCCTCCTTTTGCAGGAAGTGACTCCAGGGAGGTGGTTGGAAGGTACCTGCTCTCAGACTGCGGCTGGATTTATGACTGTGGGCGCTGCGGGCGGTCGCAGGGTCCAGCCGCTGCAGCCCCGCGCCCTCAGTAGCGTCTCAGACCTGCGGGCACTCGCAGTGGGGAGAGGAGAGAGGAGAGACGGGGAAAGTTACCAGGCCTGCAACTGCGCAGTCTGCAGTGCCGCTGCTTGGTTCTTTTCCTCCGTCGCCACGATGGCGGCCTGGAAGGGAGGGTGTTCTCCGGTGGGTGGTTTGTTCATTCAGCCATCTGTTAATTGATTGACTCATTGTGTGAAAAGACTAGATCGGGACCCTGCCTTCAAGAAGCTGCGAGGCAGGGAGTGCTGGCAAGCAGATTGGGGACCTGACATGACACGGTGTGCACGGTACCCCGGGGCTGAGGGCAGCAGAGGGAGTGAGGGGACCCAGAGGTGGTGCCGCCTGCTCAGGCTTCCTAGAGAGAGGCTGCCCGGACCTGGCAAAGGTGAGAACGGCTTGCTTGGCCCTGGTTGCAGCCCTGGGCGTCTGCCCGTGCCCGCCACCCACTCACACTCTCCCAGGGCCCTGTGGCAGGTGGAGGTGCAGCTTGCGGTCGGGAGGGTGCAGGCGGGAGGGAGAGGTGGAACTGGGACGATGGTGGTTTGGCTGGTGGAGGCGGCAGTCCCAGGCATCCTTGGAGAGCTGGTTGGCTTCTGGCTGGAGCCTCTGCCCAGGCCTTCCTGGGAGTTCCTACTCCACTGGCCCTGAAGACCAGCCCGCGCCTGAGCCTCCTGTGTCCTGGGGAACCCACCGGGAGTGTGTGTGGCCTGGGGGCGGGGGCCAGGGAGCTGGCACCAGAAAACAGAGAGGTCCTTGCAAATGAATCGCTTGATTGAAATGCTGGTTTTCATCTAATGTGGTAAATTTCCTAATTGAATTGCTCCAGGCAGCCCGCGTTTGCCCAGCCCTAAAACACTCAGCTGGGACAGCTGGGGCCTCTGCCCACTGCCCTTCCCCCAGCAGGCTCTTCCCTGACCAGTCTGGGTCTGTCCCCAGTGGTGCCTCCACGGCAGCTGCCAGCCCCCTGGGCCCTGCCTTCGCCCCATCTAAAGGGAGCCAAGCTGGTACCTGCTGCCTTATCCCACGGACTCCAGGCCGCTGGGGCAGTGGGCGCTGTGGGTCGGGCAGAGCACAGTCCCTTCGGTACAAGGTCCCGGGCTCTGGGACCGGACCTGCGTCCCCGTGCTGCCTGGGGGTGTTTTTTGACCTCTCTGTGCTATTTCAGGGACACTCTGAAGATGACCCCACTCCATGTAGAAGCCCCTGGAATGGGGTCTCGGGCCAAGTGGGCCTGGGTCACGCCAGGTGCCCCGTCCCTGCCCCAGGCCTCGGCACAGACGAGAGGCTGCACCTGATGCCTGCAGCCCCTCTGGGCCCCAGCCTCTGGCTCCCACCCGTGGCCTCGGAAATCCATTTAGGTGGGAAACTGCACGAGGTTTTCTGCAAATACATAAAGCAGTCTTCCCAGCTGTTCCTTTTCCTCCCTGGTGTCCTCCTGCCCCCTGTCGTGCGGGCAGGTCGTGCCGGCCAGACCTTGTTTCTCTGTGACTGGGGCTCCAGGCCAACCCCACAGCTGGGGCCTGGGGGCTGGAAGAGGCCTTAAGAGAGTGGGTGGGCGGGGAGGCCTGCCTGCCCCCACCCGACAGGGCCTGTAAGTTCCTTCACCTAGGTGGGCCTCGGTTTGCTCCCCTGTAAAGTGGGTGGCTGTGCGTCAGTACGGTGCGTCCATTAATGCTTGGCTGTAAAATCACAAAGGCGCTTGCAGCCGCTCGTGGGCGCATCTTTATACGCGTGTTGTCTGCTTGGCCTCCTGGGCAGGAGGAGCTGGGGAGGCGGCCAGGGAGCACGGCCGGCTGGGAGGGAGCCGGGCCGAGAGTTCCAGCTGCCTCTGCTGTGCACCAGGCCTTTGGACAAGCCGCCTTCGCTCTCTAGGCCCTAATTTTTCCACCTGTAGACTGAAGAGGGTGCGTGGGCAAGCTCCCGGTTTCCTTTCCTTTCTCGGTGAGTAGAGACTGAATTGGGACAGGGGGACAGGGCTCTCCTCCTTCCGGTCCCTGCCTGGGAGTTTGGGACCCAGGGTGAGTCACGGGGTGTGCCTGTGGATGAAGGGCCGGGGAAGCCAGAGGGCTGGGTCACAGAAGAACCAGGCTGGGCACCCAGAGGGAGACGGCTTGTGGGTGGCGCCCTCCCTGAGTGTGCTCTGACTGCCCCTGGGCTGGGACTGGGCAGCAGGTGCGACACCACTAAAGGTGGGGTGGGGCCTAGCCTGTGGGGTGTCCCTGTGGCACAGAACCCCTCGCCACCTATGGGTCAAGAACAAGCCCCCCAGGGCAGGAGGGCCCCGCCTCCTGTATCAGGCTTTGCCAAGGAGGCTCCTGCCCAACCAGTTTGATGGCACCTCCCTCAGGGGGTGGGGCGCTGCCTGCTGCCCTGAGGGGCGCCCATACTCACTGTGGGTGTCACTCCTCACCCACCTCTATGTGCCAAGTGGCAGAAAAGGATGCAGGGCCGGATGGAAACCAGAAACCTCGCCTGTTTGCTACCTGCTCCCCGTGGGACCTCAGGAGAGTCTGACCACAGATCAATCTAGTCTGCATGGAATTAATTTCCTAATTAAGATAAGAGGAGCTTTGCTTTCAACCCCCAGGACAAGCTGCCTGCCAGGTTTGCAGCTGGCCGGGCCACATTTGGCTGTTGGGGGTGGGGCAAGAGAAGGGAGGGACAGATGGGAGGTGGGGTGCTGTGAGGTGCTGAGGGAACCCAGAGTTCAGGCTCTGTGGTGACCTATGTCCTAGCTGGGCAGGCGAAACCAGGGGTGGCCAGCACCCTGACCTGTGAACGTCTGTGCTGTGCACGGGTTTGGAAATCCCAGCTCCCTTCACGGGACGTTTATTTAGCGCCTCCGAATGGCTCGCCCTGGACTGGAAACTGGGGGAAGAATGTCAGGTTCCGAGAGAGCTCTTGTGCGGGAACGCAGTCTCTGGTGTGTGAGGGTGGGGGCAGTCAGGGCGCTGTGGCACCGTGTGGGGGTAGGGCATGTCTGCAGGACCTCAGTCTCCCCTCCGGAGAGGTGAGGGAGTGGCCAATTAGTGTCTCATTCCAGATGTGTCTGGTGAGTGTACGTTGTTGCCTGAATCGTGCTGGGCTTTGTGATGCCACGGAGGACGGAGCAAGGTCCCTGCCCGCGCGCCCCAACCCTGGAGCGCGCGTTCATCTGAGGGCGGAAAGTGGATGCAGCCCCCACAAAGACTGTAGGAGGTGGGTGGGAGGTGTGAGGTCAAGGGTCAAGGCCATGGAAGGCCTCTCTGGACTGGTGACATTTGCGCTTAGGCCTGCAAGGCTGGCAAGAGGCAGCCTTGAGACGATCTGGGGAAAGGTGTGTGGGGGCATCGTGAGTTGGGAGGGGAGGCGGCGTGAGCCAGAGAGAGGCTGCGGCTGTCCTGTAACCTCTGTCTCACAGGCAGGCTAAGGAAAACGTGTTCCTTTTAGTTGTTTTAGTGTGTGTTTTTTTTTCATATTTTTCATTTTAAAATATTTATGCATACAACCTGGGGTGTCGGCCAGAGGTGTGGGGTGATGAGAGGATTCCCCAGAGACAGAGTGGGGAGCAGAACAGGCAGATCGACTGAAGTACACTGCAGAGAGGAGCAGCGGGGAGACAGGAGAGGTCTGCTGTGCCATGTGGGATCGAACTCGCGCTGCAGTGGCTCTGCATAGTGCTGCGCTTAACCCATTGTGCCACCAGGGAGACCCTTTTTTGTTTTTCCATTTTAATAACTTCAATGGATTCCCTTTATAAGCAATGTAAGAAAAACTAGAGCGTGATATGAAAGTTGCCCCCTCCTTGGTGTCTGTCAACAGTTTGGTGCTTGTCCTCCTACTCCCCCTTTAATTCAGATTTTGTTTTTACTTAAGTCAGCATATACTCAGTACTCCATAGTCTCTATCATGTATGTGGGGGGACTCTCTCCCATTTCACAGCTGCATAATATTCCACAATGAGACTAGACCACCATCTTTCATCTCATTGCCTCCTAACCAGAGAGGTTTGATTTTTTCCCTCCCATACCCGTGAAGTCTTGTACATCCTTAATTAAACACCTCTCTGATTTTTAAATTTTCATTACTAAAGCCAAGTAGCCAGTTTACTCCCCGACTGTTGGGAACTCAGGTCAATTCCCCCACATCCTCACCCACTCACCCATGCTTGATAGGACCCTCATTTCCACTTGGAGCTAATGTGATGGGAGAGGGGAGTGATCTTATTTCATCTTTTTTTTTTTTTTAAAGCGACCTCGTTTAGTAAGGCTTTTTCTTATTTTACCCCATCCTTGTTTTTCTAGAAGATCCAGGTTTGTGGAGGCTGCCTCTGCCTCCCTCTGGTCTCCTGACCCTGGCCGGGGACTCAGCAAAGCCTGTGGCCTGCGTGCCATTCTGCAATCCCTCCGTGCCCCCGCCGGGTGGCTGTGTGTTGTGCATGGCAGACATTCCCGAAAGTCCATTTTATGCCAGAAAGCTCTACAGGCATCATGGTCTGTAGCAATGAGAGCAAAACATCTGAAACCTGGAACACTTCTAAGCAGCCTGTGTATCCAGGGGAGGGACAGAGGTGGCTTTCAGCTGGGGCAGCTGCCTGGGGTCCCAGAACTGCCAGGGCCGCTGCGGCCTGCGCGGACAGAGCTGGCCTGGGCGACGGGCTCCTTCCTGTCTCACCTGGGGGAGCGAAGAAATGAGCGTGGAGGGGAGAGAACGTTCTTGAGTGGGCCACGAAGACTCAGAAAGGGGCACTGGCCACCGCAGACTGACCCTCCAGTGGCCCGTTGGTAGAGGTCCGAGGCCGGGGCCCTTCATCTTCATCACTTCCCACGCGTGTTACTCTGGGGGTCCTTGTCTGTTTTCCTGTACCAGGAGGCTGTGAGGCAAGCAAGGGATTACAAAGGGGCCGTTGTGCCTGATGTGGGGGCGAGACAGGAGACAGCCGTGGAGGCTGATGGAGAAGGGAGACGCCCCTTGGCACCTCTGCAGAGCTAGGAGGGCAGAGGGGAGCCGCCCCGGGCAGGCTCTGCGTTGTCAGCCTCCCCAGGGTGTTTCCTCGAAGGGAGTGAGGGAAGCCTCACGCTGTGGGGCTGGTCGGAGCGGGATCCCGGGGGCAGGGCACATGTGGCGCCCTTCCCAGTCCCCACCCACGGCCGTCCTGACCCCTCACAGGTGACCGCGAGCCCGAGCGGGCTGAGGCCGGCTCTCCTTTCCGGGCTCCGAGAGCCCCCGGATGTCCGTGTTGCCGGAAGTTGCCGTCGCTATTTTCATCACTCTAACTAGGGCTTTTTACTGCAAGGTACAATTACAAGCAAAATGTCAGGGTTAGGCCGGTCTGTGAGGCGGGGGCCGCGGCGCGACAGGTTGGTGTACGAAGCAGGACGCGTTGGCACGCGGTCACCTCCCTGCCCTCGTGGCTGGGTGACCGCCTCGGAGCTGTCTGCGGCGTGCAGTTTTCCAGGCAAGAAAAGAGGTCGGTGGGATTGTGACTTGCGATAGGAAATATATTTGTCTTTGTCCCCATTTCTGGCACAGAGGCCTAAACCCTTGGACCTTCCTCGGCCATGAGAGCCTCGGAAATGTCCCTTGCTATGCTAATGAGGCGACCTTTGGAGCCCACCCAGGGTGGTCTGGTTGCTAATAAACCAGCCTCCTTATCAGAAGCCCGATTCCAGTCTGGCCCCAGCCCTCTGAGGGTCGGGATTGGGCCCATGTAAGGACGCCTCCATAACCCCCGGAAGGGCCGGGTTTGAGAGCAATCGGGTGGGTGTGAACGTGGGGAGATGTGGGAGGATCTGGGGAGACGGTCACCCTGGAGGAGCCGACGGAGCTCCCGCCCTTTCTCTGTACCTTGCCGTGGCATCTCCCGCCTGGCTGTTCCTGGCTCATGCGCTTTCATAGTCAACTGGTGATCGAGTGAGTAGAATGTTCCTCTGAGTTCTGTGAGCTGCTGTAGCGAGTTAACGGAAGCCAAGGAAGGGTGGAAGGGACCTCTGAGCATGAGTCGGCAGCACAGGTAGTGGCCTGGACCTGCGCGTGGCCTCTGAAGTGGGGGCTGTCTTGGGGGACTAAGCCCTTAACTCTGTGGAGACTGTTAGATTTGATGTGGGAAGCCCCTCCCTCCTGCCATACATGCTGGCATTGCATCCAGGAACCCTTTCGAGGCCTTTGTTGGGTAATTGCACCCCAACACTTTACCCCTGGCCGGGCATGCAAGTGTGACACTAACTTGGGGAGCAGTAAGCCATGATGTTCTTCGCTGCACGGGAAGTTGACGTTTTGCTAAGTGCCGTCATCTAGAATCTGCTATGCTGCCTCCTCTGCTCTGTGCCGGCCTCTGAGCTGAGAGGTCGCCCTCCTGCCAGCATCACCCCTGCAGCAGGTTACGAGTGCACAGCTGTCCCCGGCTGTCCGAGCACCTGATGCACCTTTAATGTGTGTGCATCTTGTCTGGAGACCAAGCAGGGCTTATGCCAGGTTTCGTTGCTGTCTTACATCACCATGCGCTTCTGGCTTAAATTCCTGAGCAGCAGCTCGCAGCTCTGGCTGGAAGCTGGGGCTGCTTCAAGGGGCTTCTCTGCTTAGTGTCTCGTAAGTCCAAGGTCAAGGTGTCCCTCGACTGGCCTCTTATCCTAGGCTTTGGGGAGGAATCTGCTTCTCAGGTGCTTGGCAGAATGGCGCTCCTCTCGGTCGGTCAGAGGGCCGAGGTCCGTGTTCCTCTGGCCACCGCTGAACGTGCTGATGGGGACCCCAGGGGCTGCTATCGTCCCTGTCACTGCCCCTTCCTCCGTCCCGCAGTGTGGGGCTTCAGATCCCGACTTCCACGTCTGTGACCAGCCAGAGAAAACTGGACTTTAAAAGGCTCCTGGGATTAGGTGGACTCACCCAGATAATCTCCCTATTTTATTTTATTTATTTTTTTAAAGATTTATTTATTTATGCATACAAGCTGGGGTGCAGGCCAGAGGCGTAGGGTGGCGAGAGGGTTCACCAGAGACAGAGCGGGGAGCAGAACAGGCAGAGCGATGGAAACACACTGCTGAGGGGAGCAGCGGGAGAGGCAGGAGAGGTCTGCTGCGCCATGTGGGATTCTCCCTGGCTGGGCATCGAACTCCTCTCGCCGCTGCCCACAGCTCCACAGCGCAGTGCTTAACCACTGCACCACAGGGGAGGCCCAATGTCCCTATTTTAAAGTCATTGATCAGTCAGTAACACCACTGTTACATCTGCAAATCCTATTTGCCATGTAGGGGACGTGGTCACGGGAGTGAGGCTAGAAGTGAGACCAGGGGCCATCGTGGGTTTTCCTGCCGGGGGACTCATGCCGACCCACTGCCTCAGTAGCAGTGTGACAACACCGCTGTCCAGATGGGGGTGGGTTTTGTGTGTGCTTGTGCTCTGTATGTGTGTTCTCTCATGTGAGTCTCAGCACGTGCTGTGATGGAGGGACAATTACTTTCACCCCCATTTTCTAGGTGAGGCTCAGTGCTGTGGGAATTGAGGACAGTTCATGCAGGAAGAAACAGCAGCACTGGCGTGTGAAACCAGCACTGTTAGTCTGCTGTGGGCAGCAGCACCCGTGTGACTTAGGGACCGCGACTCGACAGGCCGGAGGCTTGCTCTTTCCCTCTAGCCCTGGAAGTGCCAGGGTGTGAAGCGTCCATCATACTTCAAGTGTGCGGGCATCGTGACTGCGGGTTTGCCAGATGCTGGGTGGGTTTGCTTCTTGTTTCCGCAGCTATTGCGATTAATCCACTTTCCACTCAGCAACTACTACCTGATAGGCTCTAGGCAGCAAAGATGACCCAGAATACTGTCCTCAAGGTTCTGGAAATATATAAGGGCACGGTACATAATGACCTGAAAGAATAAATAATGCAGGCCTCCCTGGTGGTGCAGGGGGTCAAGTTTCAGCCTATGAAGCTGTCAGCTGCCCCCGGCCTGGGAGATTCCCACATGGTGCAGCAGACCTCTCCTGCCTCGCCTGCTGCTCCCCTCAGCAGTGTGTTTCCGTCAGTCTGCCTGTTCTGCTCCCCACTCTCTCTCTGGTGAGCCCTCTCACTGCCCCATGCCTCTGGCCTTCACCCCAGCTCCTGCATGTATAAATAAATCAATCTTAAAAAAAGAATAAATAATGCGGGGGATTAAGGTGGAGGAGGGTAGAGAGAGAAGGTCCAAGAAGGTATAAGAAATGGTGGTGGGGATAAAGGGAAGAAGAAGGATGGGTAGAGACAGATGATGGGTGAATGAATAGATGAATAAATGATAGAGAGGTAGATAGATGGGTGGTAGATACAGAAGGAAAAATCTATGAAAATGAAACTGAAAAAAGGAAATAATGGAACACCTGTCAGTAGAGAAGGTGGGTACTTGGCCTAATGAACTGAAGAAATAAAAAAGTCACAATCGTGTGTAGCCCCACATTACCATGGCTTTGTGGAGAGGCTGATGTTGGTTAGAAATGGATCGATGAATGAATCCGTTTATGTCACACTGCATATTGAACAACAATAGCAGAAATGTCTCAAGTTTGCAGCAAGAGACAACGGGAATTAGAATGCTGACTGCAGAAGATGGGACGTTTCAGTCAACTTCCTGCCACGTCCCTGCTGCGTAGAGCTTCCTGCGTACTTGGTGCTCAGAAATTACTCATTGTGCTAATTTTTAAAAAAGATTTATTTACTTATGCATACAAGCTGAGGTGCAGGCCAGAGGTGTTGGGCGATGAGAGGGTTCACCAGAGACAGAGTGGGGAGCAGAACAGACAGATCGACTGAAATACACTGCTGAGGGGAGCAGCGGGCGAGGCAGGAGAGCTCTGCTGTGTCTGTGCTGAGTGTTTGAGCCGCTGTCTCCATACTAGACCACTGTAATCCTGAGGGAGGGTATGCTCATGAGTTGAGAGGGATTATGGGGAGGAGGAGGGTGGGACATGAGGGGGAGGAGGGGGGCAGGGAGAGCTAACAGGCCAGGGGGTCCCAGGCAGTCTGGGAAGAAAAGGGGCGGGGGCAGGGGTGGGTGATGAAGCTGAAAGAGGGGGACAGATTGAATAAGACTCAGATGTCAAACCCTCATTGGAGGCTTCATTTAGCAAGGGGCGGGATGCAAAGGGACCAGATTGCTGGGGGTGGGCAGATGTTGGGGTCAAGGGCTGGCCTTAGCCAGCCTGCTGGGGTGCGGGCTCCCCCGGTCTCCAGCATGGGGCCAGGAGAGAAGACCCCAGGCCAGGGACAGGGGAACGATTTCATGGAGCTAGGCACCTCAATAATCTGCTGAAAATGTCTGGAGCGAGCGGCTATTTTGGGGCTCCTGTGTGTTTGGCTATAAATAGGTGTGCATCTGTAATTTCAAGAGCCCAGGAAGTATCAGCTGCACCGCCAAGGGCAGCAGCCCCCACGGCCCCTGCAGTTCGCTCTCTGAGGCCCTGCCCTCTGCAAACCACAGAAGTCTGTTATTTGCGGGGGTCCTGTGGGGAGAAGAAAACTTGCAATGAAGGGGAGGGGTGGCTGGTGGCTGGGGTGAGGGCGGGGCTGGGCGGCCAGGCATGGGGCCTGCAGTGCCGATTTCTCTGACAGGACGTGCTCCTGAGGTTCTTTTGGGGTGCACAAGCTCCGCACTATTTTCACAGCAACACTACGGTGCTATTTGCCCTCTCAGCCTTTCTCTCCACTGCTTTCCAAGTGGCCGTGGCGCAGCGCTCGCGGGCAGTGCCCGGCTGGACTGTCCACTGCAAGGGCCGAGCAGACCAGATGGGAATGTCAGAGACCAAAGTTCACTGATACTCGGGTTCCACACGGCTGCCAGCAGGGGCGCGCGGTGGACGGACACCGCACTCGGAAGCTGGTGCTTAGAGCCCCTCCCTTGCCAGCCGCCTGCCTGTGGGCTGGGTTCGCTCCACGTGCGTCAGGGAACATCGACAGCAGTTTGAATACAGAAGCAGGTGGGAGAGTCCAGTCACTATTTGTACTTTAAAAACATTTTTTTCAGTGTATTTGTGAAAACAGCTCTCCTTTCTGTTCATATATAATGGGCCTGTGATTGTTTTTAAGTTAACTAATGTGTATTTTCATTTTTCTGGACTTTCATTTTGAACATGGTAATTGTCAGCAGGCAAGGCCACATAACAGGAGTCCCTGAAGGTCCTCGACCGTTTTGTTTTTTTTAAAGATTTATTTATCTATGCATGCAGGAACTAGGGTGTAGGCCAGAGGGGTGTGTGTGTCTGCGCGCACGCGGGGTGGGGGGGGGGAGAGAGAGAGAGAGAGAGAGAGAGAGGGGGAGAGAGAGGATTCCCCAGAGACAGAGTGGGGAGCAGAACAGGCGGATCGACTGAAGTACACTGCTGAGGGGAGCAGCGGGGGAGACAGGAGAAGTCTGCTGCGCCATGTGGGTCACTCCCTGGTCGGTGGCTGCTGATAGCTTCATAGTGCTGAGACTTAACCCTTTATGCCACCAGGAAGGCCCGTCAATTGTTTTTAAATTGCAAGAAACTCCTGAGACCAACCCTAGGGGAGAGCAGACCACCCCATCCCTGCAGACGGTGCTAGACCTAGAGCCCAGTGCTCTGGGGTCTTTTTCCCTCTTCAGCCTCTCAGCATCCTTTGGGGTTAGGTCATTATTTTCACGCCCATTGCTCAGATGTGGAAACTGAGGCACTGAGCCCAGGTCTCACAACCCACTGGGGCAGGAGCCCAGACACTGGTGCCAGGCGGGGGAAGGCAGGTGGATGCCCGGCCTGCTGCGTCCTCACGCGCTGGCCGCCTCCTGCAGTGGGTCTCGGCCAGGCGGGGAGGCGCATCCCCCCGCTTCCCCTCCCCGAAGCCGGGAAGGAAGCCGCAGCCTTGCTCAGTGGCCGCAGAGGGCTTGAGAAATCGAGCGCTTTTCATTTCTGAGAGCCTCTGCTGTGCAGGCCCAGAGTGCACGTGTGGGTCTCACGAACAGCCATGTGGGGCCCTGAGCGGGGCTCTGGAGGAAGCAGCTTTGAAGGCCGAGCGCCTGCTGCGTCTTCCCAGAGGCTCTGTTTGCTCACCGTACTGAGGGGACAGGGCCTCCGGGAAGGGCGGGGTGCAGGGAGGGATGTCGTAAAGCACCGACACAGACACAGAGGTGCAGCGGCACTTCTGAGCCCTTTAGGTTGGGGTGGCTGCCTCCCCCCGAGCTCTCCATTGCCTGCCGGGCAGAGACACGGTTCCGGCGGCGTGTGCGCGTCTGTGTGTCGGTGGGTGGCCTGGGGTTTGACACACAGGAGACAGCGTCCTGTCCACAGTGCTCCGCATGTGCCCAGGAAGCTGCCCGCGTGTGTTTTCAGTGGCTGAACTGGGTCTCTCGCCCTTGCACGTGGAGGTGGGTCCAGCTTTCTCTTTCGCAGCCGGTGGCCGTTCCGTGCCAGGGTGATGGGGTCCCAGGGTGGGAGGCCAGGGCAGAGGACAGGTGCGGGTGTGTTGCGAGGTATTGCCCACTCGCGCTCCACACGCTCCTCCTGCCCCAGGAAGACAGGGCTGCGTCCCGGGCTCGAGAATTGAGGAACATTCCAGTTCTGATTCGACACCAGGTGAGAGAGAGAAATCTGTGAGTAAATGGCCAGTGCTTTTCTCTTGCTTTTTTCTGTTTGTCTGTCCTCCTGCGAACTGTGGTTCCAGGTGGCTCACTGAAAGTGATATCCAGGCCAGAGGCTTTTAATGGCCCCATCTGGGGCCCTCTGGAAACCAGCACAGGAAACGAGACCGCACCTCCCAGGTCCCCAGCCCCCTCTGTGGGCCAGAATGGCCAGGGTAGGCCATTGGGTAGGGGTAGAGGGGGAGCCAGCCCGGATACAGTTTGGGAGCGTGCTTTGCTCTCTGCCCGCTTTGTTTCTGCCCTGCAGCGTGTGCGCCTGGGCGGGAGGCCTCTGGCCGCTGTGATGGGGCTGTGGTGTTCCTTTCCTCGGCCCCGCCCCCATCTGCCACAACTCCAGGGGCCAGGGACCGCCCAGCCTATCCTGGGAGCAGAGGGTGCCAGGTAGCAGCGCCTCCCTGAGGGGCTTGGCGGTGTCTGCGCCGCCCGCCCTGGGCTGCTGCGGCCTCCTCGTCTCTGGGGCGGTGTAAGCGTGGTAAACAGAGCGCTTAGAACAAGATGACCTCAGACATCTGTAATTCTTCCCCAAAGAACTTGTCTCAAGAGAATATAGTAATTCAACACAAGTGGAGACACTGTTGGATCGAAATTTTAAAAACGATGGGCAAACGCGTTAGTTAGTCGTGGTTCTGTGTTTCACACACATTCAAAATGACGGCTGAAAACCACGGAGACTGTTCCACAGGGAGCCTTCGAGAGGGTCCAGCGTCTGCTGGGTGGGGCTCCTCACCCACCTTTGTTCAGTAGCCAGTGGGGGACAGAGGGCAGCTGGAATAGCGAGAGCAGTGTGACGTGTTCAGCCAGCAGCGTAAAATGTTCGGGTCGAAGCTGAAAAGAAGCCAGAAAGTTGCTCTGTTTCCAGCCACGTCACATCCCACCGAGAAAGGTTCTCAGAACCTCTTTAGACCTTTTTTGGTAACACCTCATCGCATGTTAATACCAGCTACACCCTGTCCACGTACTGTGTGTCTGTGCTGTATATTTACCAATAATACGGTTTTCCATCCCCTTTCCCCCTCCGGTTGTCCCCAACCCACCACCTGGCTCTCCCCTCGACTCCAGAACGCCTGTTAGGGTGTGATTTGGGGGTTTGGTCTTGCGCCGTGTGCTTCGTTGTTACGCTGTCTTTTCAGTAAAATGGTTCTCTCCTGGCGTGCCTCTTGGCCTGTCTCACCGTGGCCGTGGCTCATGTCACTCGCATTCTGAGAAGACGGGGTCCTGGGCAGAAGAGGGGGCGCTGGCCATCCAGGGCTGCGCGTGGTCTGGCATCCCTTCCATGGAGGGGACTTGTCTCAGCGAGATGGCCTCTCCGCGTCAGCAAGGAGCTGGCCAGTCCCTCTGCGGCCTTTGAGCAGCTGGAAGAGGCCTGGGAGACAGTGGACTCGCTTTCCTGGGGTGGCCAAGTCCAGCTGAGGGACAGTGAATGACCCGAGGGGCTGCTTCTCGAGGACCCGTTGCCGTGCCCGGGAGAGGAGGGGGCAGGAGCTTCATTCTCCTCCAGATCCACTCCCCAGATGCCCCAAGCCTGTCAAGGGGGGCTGTTCCAGGGGTAGAGGAGACCATGGGGCTGGAACCCGGGGCCGAGGGCCCATAGGCCTGCCTCTGTCCCCCACTCAACAGGGAAGAGGGCTCAGCAGTACTGTATGCGAGGGCCGCCCCTCCCCAGCTCGTGGGGTCGGGCTGGCACAGAGCCGTGGGGAAGCTGGCTGTCCAGGCCTCCCTGCCCACTGCCAGCGCCCTCGGGTGCAGGTGGGCCCGTGCCTGAGCGTGTGCACAAGTGTCCTCTAGCTGGGCAGGGGCCGGGCCCTCGCTCCCGCTCTGTGGCCGCGTCGTAAGTCTCAGCCGTGGTGTCAGGTCCTCGCCATCCTCTCCTGCTGCTCTCTGCCCGTCTGCGCGTTACGGGAATGTGGGGCTCTCGGCGTGAGCGGGGTTCTGCGACGGCTGTGGACAGTGAGATGGGAGTGGGGCTCTCCAGGCACCACCACACTTTCCCAGAGTGCTGCCACTTTGGGCATCTGAGCCCCTGGGCCGGACAGCGATGGCAGGGACAGCCCCACTCCAGCCCACCTCACTGCACCCCAAGTCCCCCAGTATGAGCAAGAGTGAAGCTTCTGTGCCCCAGCAGGGAGCCTGGAGGCCGCCCTTTGCTGCCGCAGACCGGCCCCCCCATTACAGCTGGCCGCCCTCTTCCCCCACCAGCAGCCTCTGGAGCGCCGACCTCTTCGTCGCTGCTCTCCGGTTGCAGAAGATCGTGCCAGTCAAGAGGCTCAGGTCTTTGTCTTCACCTGACGAACACTTGTGACACTGGCCGGCCCCTTGCGGCTGTGTGGACCCCAGAGGCCACCAGGCAACCTTGGGACGTCACTCCCCCAGCAGCACGCCAAGGGCGGAGTGGACAGGCAGCCCGGGCTGCCAGTGTGCTGGACGTGGGCTGGGGACCCGAAGAGTGCTGAGTTTTTACTGCCTGTGCTTAAAAATGCAGAGTAAGGCCGACCCTGGGGGCTGGGGTGGGGACGCCCGACCCGGAGCACTGCAGCCGGCCACGGCGCCGAGGGGCTGCAGAGCTGACGTGCCGGCGGCCGCCGCAGCCTGCACCCAACAGAGGGGGCTTCGCAGAGAAGGGAGCCCAGGACAGACTGGAGACACAAGCCCAGGGCCCAGGGCCAGTCCAGCCTTATTCTGCACATGCAAACAAAAGTGAACCAGAGCAAAGAGCTGGACAGCTGCCCTGTCGGCCTGGCCGGGGGCCGCAGGTCATGTGTGCTGCTGCCCAGGCAGGAGCGGCCGTGGGAGCCGCTGGCTTTGGCCTCTGTTCCCACGGGTCTGTGCAACCGGCCTTGCCTCACCGCTCCGCAGGGTTTCACGGCCTCCACCCCTCACCTCCTTCCGGTGCCTCTGGGGGAGGCAGAGCCTCTCGCCAGCTCAGGCTAGCGGGGCCTTGCTGCTTCCTCCGGGAGTGCGACTCAGGTGGGCTGGGGCTCTCCGAGCCTGGCAGCCTGTGGCACCGCGCCGGCGCCCAGAGGCTGCAGTCAGCCGGGCACAGGGCTTGGCTGCCGCCTCCCGGGCCCCAGGCGGCCCTTGCCAGTGCGCGTGGCGGTCGGCGCGTGAAGTCCGCGGCTGGGACGTGGGCAGCACTGAGGCTGGCCCACCCTCCGGATCTGCCGGCTGCAGGTGGGTCGCGAGCCCTGAGGAGGCGCTGCACCAGGGCCTGGGGGGCTTGGACCCGGCGCCTTGGCCCGTTCCTTGATAGGACCTTCGAAGAGTAGGTGGGAAAGCTCCGGGGTGTGGGAGGGGCCTGGTGAGCCGGGAGGCTGGCCTGCTGCCCCCTTCCTGGGGCTGTCTGATCCCAGGACATACTTGCCCTCCATGAAGAACCCCATTTATTAACATGCTGTGTGTGAAGCAGACGCCTCACCTCTTCCCTGAGCTTGCTCTGTCTGGAACCACCAGCCCCCAGCCCCCGCTGACCCGTTTATTCCTCTCTATTTTTTTTTAAGATTTATTTATTTATGCATACAAGAACTGGGGTGTAGGCCAGAGGCGTGGGGTGGTGAGAGGATTCACCAGAGACAGAGTGGGGAGCAGAACAGGCAGATCTACTGAAGCACACTGCTGATGGGAGCAGCGGGGAGACAGGAGAGGTCTGTGTGCTCTGTGGGTCAGCTCCGTGGCGGGGCATCGAACTCATGCTGCAGTGGCTGCGGAAAGCTTCATAGACTTAACCCGTTGCGCCACCAGGGAGGCCCCCATTTATTCCTCTTGAGGGAGGAGGGGGTTGAGGTGAGGCTGGTATGGGGTGAGGCCCAGGGCTAGGGCGAGGCCAAGTTGCAACCAGCAGCAGAACCACGTGAGAGCAAGGGCGCGCGTTACCCAATTCTCCTGACTTCACTGCGGGTTTCAGGTCTTTCACAATAAAAAGCTGAAAAATGAAATCCACATTTGCACACAGCAGAAAATATAAACAAGTCTGATATGTTGCATTTAAAATAAACAGCATGCACAATTTTTTTAATATAAAATTCTTTTTTTTTCTTTTTTTTTAAAGAAAGTGCCATCGAAAGGCAGAAACGTTTAGGACAGAAGCGCTGTTGGCTGATCCACTGTCAGCCGGGAGACCTGTGGCTCTGGGCCTGCCCGGCCTTTGGCACTTTCCTGAGAATGAAAAGATGACAAACTCGTTCAAAAGTCCAGCGACTTAGACATGAGTCCACAGTGGAAACCGCCCTTCTGCACAGTGGAGGTTGGGGTGGGGCCAGGCAGGCGTGTCTGCTTGAGCTTTAATCAGCGCCAGGCAGCGGCCACAGCAGCGATAGTGAGGACTGAGGAAGCGCCGTCGGCCGGGCTGTTCTGAGAGCTCGTCATGTCTGTCTCCCTGAGTCCTCAGAGCAGCCCTGACAGTAGCAGTTGTTTTCCTCCTCACTTTACGGTTGAGAAAAATAGGCCCAGAGAAGCTACTCAACTTTCCCAGGCCCCCCCCAGGCGGAGCTGTCTGCAGGCTCCCGGCCTGACCCCGGCCTGAGGGAACAAGGCCCTGGTCTCTGCACTGCCTCCTGGTGGTGTCAGCGTGAGGAGAGGCTCCCTCAAGCTCACGCCTCCCCTGGGCTCTCCGGCCTGCCTTGCTCGTGACTTAGCCTTTGTGGGGTGCACGTGCTGCTCTACCCGCAAGTGAGGTGACGCCGCCCACTTGTCTCCTCAGCTCTCAGCGCAGCAGGGTATCGCTCAGGGCTGCCTCAGCGGTTGAGCCTGGGTGACCTGTGACCCTGGCAGGCACGGAGTCCCGGTGTGGGTCCTTCTGTGTGGCTGAGCGGCCAGGGCGAATTCATCACGCCGGGTGTGGCCCCTGAGCTCGGTGGCGGCTCCCCCCGACCCCGCAGGCTGGAGCCTGGCCCACTGCGACCGGCTTCCCCTCCAGCAAGTGGGGTGAAAGGTGTGCCCCGTGTGGCTTCAGCCCTGTGTAATGTGTCACAGAGCCTGCTGAATGCAGGGACGTGGTCAGTGAGTACGTCCAAGATCATGTTATGTGGCGTAAGGAGAGTGTGTACTCACAGGAAGATTCTAATTCTGAGCATATGTGAAAACTGCGTGTTTATGTACATGAACTCACAGGAGAAAATGTGTTAGGATGTGAACTCATTTGCTCCTAAAAATGCAGAGTACGTAACAGGTACCTGTAGCTGAGAGTCAGCTTGATATTTCCCGTTGGGGAGAAACACTTAGGACTCAACAGGGCGAAAAAAAGACTCTCCTCATTGAAGGGATGGGGACCCAGAGAGGCTCTGTTAGCTTCCCATTGGGACCCCAGAATCCAGCCGCTGGTCAGCCAGCCTCACCCCCAAGCTGCATTTGTCCACCCAGGGCAGGGCGGGCGGCCTCAGGGGCCCCTGGCTCAGGAAACTGCACTGACCCCTGGGGCTGTGTTGGCAGCTATTGGGGCTCTTTCGAGATTGGGGGTGCAGTGAGAGGGGTACTGCTTGGAGCCCAGGACAGGCAGGCCTGCTGGAGCAGGGGTGAGGCTCCCTTTGGGCACGAGGCTTCAGAAGTCTGCCCCGCTGGGCAGCAAACCCTGCCGGGATTGGTCTCCTGGGCCGCTTGGGGGAAGGGGGCCTGGAACTGCATGGCCCGGGGGGGTCCTGGCTGCACACGGGAGCAGCTGCTTCCCTCTGAGCCTGGCCCCCCGGGTGTGGAAGGGGGCACAGGAGTGTGTCCCCACAGCGATGCCGTCCAGGGCACATGCTGCTTCTCCCCGTCCTGCTCTGCTCTGCGTGTGTTCGCGTGACCACGATGTGCCGGAGCTCCCCGCCTCCTCTCCAGGCCACGGAGGTTTGGTGCTTTTTCCAGAGCTGGTCTAAACTGCTAAGAACAAAACCAGTTTCTTTCTTGTTTTTTTAAAGATTTATTTATGCATACAAGAACTGGGTAGGCCAGAGGTGTGGGGCAGTGAGAGGGTTCCCCAGAGACAGAGTGGGGAGCAGAACAGGCGGATCCACTGAAGTACACTGCTGAGGGGAGGAGCGGGGAGACAGGAGAGGTCTGCTGCGCCCTGTGGGTCAGCTCCCTGGCCGGGCATCGAACTTGTGCTGCCGTGGCTGCGGACAGCTTCATAGGCTGAGATTTAACCCGTCGCGCCACCAGGGAGGCCCCAAAAAACAGATGCCCTCCTTGTCCTGGGGGCTGAGGGGGCTGTGGGCGGGGCTGGAGCTGAGCGGAGCAGGGCTGGTGCGAGAGGGCAGGGTTGCGGGGGCGCGGGCGGCGAGCCAGGGCCTCACCCGCTCTGACCTGTGGCCTTGCCCCGGCAGGTGGCCCAGCATGTCGGTCAGCGTGCACGAGACCCGCAAGTCGCGGGGCAGCACGGGCTCCATGAACATCACCCTGTTCCACAAGGCCTCGCACCCCGACTGCGTGCTGGCCCACCTTAACACGCTGCGCCAGCACCGCATGTTCACCGACGTGACGCTCTGGGCCGGCGACCGCGCCTTCCCCTGCCACCGCGCCGTGCTGGCCGCCTCCAGCCGCTACTTCGAGGCCATGTTCAGCCACGGCCTGCGGGAGAGCCAGGACGACACGGTCAACTTCCAGGACAACCTGCACCCCGAGGTGCTGGAGCTGCTGCTGGACTTCGCCTACTCGTCCCGCATCGCCATCCACGAGGAGAACGCGGAGTCGCTGCTGGAGGCGGGCGACATGCTGCAGTTCCACGACGTGCGGGACGCGGCCGCCGAGTTCCTGGAGAAGAGCCTGTCCCCCTCCAACTGCCTGGGCATGATGCTGCTGTCCGAGGCGCACCAGTGCCGCCGGCTGTTCGAGTGCGCCTGGCGCATGTGCCTGGGGCACTTCGAGACGGTGCGGCAGAGCGAGGACTTCCACAGCCTGTCCAAGGACACGCTGCTCGACCTCATCTCCAGCGACGAGCTGGAGACCGAGGAGGAGCAGGTGGTCCTCGAGGCCATCCTGCAGTGGGTGAAGCACGACCTGGCCGGGCGGCAGGCGCACCTGCCCGAGCTCCTGCGCCGCGTGCGCCTGGCCCTGCTGCCGACCGCCTGCCTGCAGGAGGCCGCGTCCCGCGAGGCCCCGCTGCTGGGGGACGAGCGCACCAAGCCCATCCTGGATGAAGCCCTCCGCTGCAAGGCCAGGATCCTGCAGAACGACGGCGTGGTCACCAGCCCCTGCGCCCGGCCGCGCAAGGCCGGCCACACGCTGCTCCTCCTGGGGGGCCAGACCTTCATGTGCGACAAGATCTACCAGGTGGACCACCAGGCCAAGGAGATCATCCCCAAGGCCGACCTGCCCAGCCCGCGGAAGGAGTTCAGCGCCTCGGCCATCGGCTGCAAGGTCTACGTGACCGGCGGCCGCGGCTCCGAGAACGGCGTCTCCAAGGACGTGTGGGTGTACGACACCGTGCACGAGGGGTGGGCCAAGGCGGCGCCCATGCAGATCGCCCGCTTCGGCCACGGCTCGGCCGAGCTGGAGAACTGCCTGTACGTGGTCGGGGGCCACACGTCGCTGGCGGGCGTCTTCCCGGCCTCCCCGTCTGTGTCCCTGAAGCAGGTGGAGAAGTACGACCCCGGGGCCAACAAGTGGAGCATGGTGGCCCCGCTGCGGGACGGCGTCAGCAACGCCGCGGTGGTGAGCGCCAAGCTGAAGCTCTTCGTCTTCGGCGGGACCAGCATCCACCGGGACATGGTGTCCAAGGTCCAGTGCTACGACCCCGCCGAGAACCGGTGGAGCATCAAGGCCGAGTGCCCGCAGCCCTGGCGGTACACCGGCGCGGCGGTGCTGGGCAGCCAGATCTTCATCATGGGGGGCGACACGGAGTTCACGGCCGCCTCGGCCTACCGCTTCGACTGCGAGAGCAACCAGTGGACGCGCATCGGCGACATGACGGCCAAGCGCATGTCCTGCCACGCCCTGGCCTCGGGCAACAAGCTCTACGTGGTGGGGGGCTACTTCGGGGCGCAGCGCTGTAAGACGCTGGACTGCTACGACCCCACCTCAAACACCTGGACCTGCGTGACCACCGTGCCCTACTCGCTCATCCCCACGGCCTTCGTCAGCACCTGGAAGCACCTGCCTGCCTGAGGCGCCCGCTGGGCCGGCCAGGTGAGCCCCGAGCCCCAGCCTGTCCCCACCTGGGGCGGGTCGCGCGTCTGCCGGCAAGGCTGGGGGTGGGCGGCGGGTGGGGCTGGGGCTCGGGGCCCCGGCCTGGCCCTGCTCCTCCCTCACAGTTGAGCTTTAGCAGGCAGGGACCCCACTGCCAGGGGGAAGCCGCTGTTGCTGGGTGTGGGGCCCCCAGACGTGACTGCACGCGGCCCCGGGGGTCTCGGACGCTGCTTTGGAGCCCGGTCGCCTGCCCTGTGTGAGCGCCTGGCCTCACCCAGAGCGGCCGTCGCTGACGCCACTGCCCGGTGGGGGCGCCCGAACGTGTCTGACGCGGCGCGTGCGGGGGAGCGCATGGAGCGCGAGGGCGCTGCCTTTTCCGGGGAAGGGCACAGGGTGATTCGGCCGAGGCGGAGCCCCAGGGGGTCCCCAAATCTGACCCCGCGCTTGTGGAACTGGGGTGGTGCTCCCTCCCCGGCGTCAGCAAGTGGCAGCTCGTGCCGGCTGTTGCTGACCAGGGGAGCCCACGACCTTGGGTTTTGTTGGGCCCATCACACAGGTGAGATTGGGGGATCCCCCACAGCTCACCAGACTCCGGGGCTACCTAGCTGTCAGATGTGGCCACGCCCACCCCAACAAAGACACCCCTCTCCAGTGTGGCAGGTCACCTCCCAGAAGCCAAGGGCAGAGGCCAGCCCTCTGTCGGACAGAGCAGGTTCTCTCCTCCCCAGAGCCACAGCCAGGCCATGCCCCAGGCCGGCCGGCCAGGGCCTCTGGGGCAGCGGTAGCTCCAGGCGGGTCCGGGGTGGGTTTGCCACGGCAACATCCCACCCTTGGGCCCCTCGAGAATCAGGGAGATGGATGGAGCACCCAAGGCCCCGACCCTTTGTGGGGGTACTCGGGTGCTCCTGCTCTCTGCCAGACGGAGGGAAGCCCTTCTTCAAAGGGGCTTTGGGACAAAGTGAGGGACCCCTGGCCAGGGCTGGCGCCAGGGTGCCGCCCTTGGTTCTCAGTGTCGTTTTGCATGGGAAGGGAGGCGACCAGAGACAAGTGAAGAGACATCCAGGCACTCTGGGGTGGCACACAGGCAGGGTCTGCCCAGGGCCTGAGCAGGGAGGGGTCAGAGCTGAGGGAGGGCACCCCGAGGACCAGCACATCCTGGTTGGCCTCAGAGGGTGGGTCAGAGTCAGTTCTGAGGTTGAATTAGGGTGTCCAGCCTGACCAGGGCCTGGAATGGGATCTGGGGGGCGGGCAGCAAGCACTGCAGCCCAGAATTCCGTGGCGGCTGGGAGGCATGGGTCCTGGGGACTCTGAGAACTGGGGTGGCGGGGTCCCATTTCTCTCTGGACACACTGGGATGCCAGAAAGCCTCCTGTGGCCTGGAGCCGGGCCACGGCATTGCCGGAACAACCACAGTGGAGACGGGCCCCTTCCCTGTCACCAGGCTGCTCCTCAGCTGCGGCTCTGGAACCGTGGACGCCCTGGACGCTGTGGGTGTTTCCTGAGGCGTGTGGCCGCTGCACCAGAAAGGAGGGCTGTGTGAGTTTACTGAGAGCCTGAGGCCACCTCTGAGCTGCGCTCCTCACAGCGCTGGCCAGAGAAGTCGGGCACGGCCCTCAGTGGACTCCTGTGGTAGACCAGCTCCCAGCCTTCCCGCCCCGTCCTTGACCACAGCAGTTCGACTGAGTGGAGCCCTCTCCGGCCCCGGTGCTCCCCAGCCCACCCTGGGCCTGTGGGGCCATTTCTCCCGGCGCGTCTGACTGGATTCTGTCTACCGGGAGCTGTTGCTCGGGCCAAGGGCTTCGCTCCTGGACACACATCAGGGACATCCTTCCCTGGAGTCAGGCTGGACCCCCGGCCAGCTGTCGCTGGGGTCGGGCTTTCGAAACAACCACCCCGGCAAATTGGGTTTTCCTAATCCCTTGGAGGACCTTCTACATGAGGCTCTTTGTGCAGGAGGTGCCGCAGCCTCTGAGAAGCAAATGTCTGTCCCACAGGCGCTCAGACAGCAGCACACCCCGAGAGCCTGCACTGGGTGTGAGCCCCGACCTGGCGCCGTCCAGCCCGGCGTGACCCTGCCCACCAGGTCTTCCCGACAGCCTGACTGGCTGTGCCCCGCCCCCGGCTTTCTGAGGCCTCTCCCCTCCCTCCACTTGCCACCCCCTGGCCTACTTTCATTTAGGTTTTCAAACATGCCACATTCCCACCCCCAGGACCTTTGTAAGTGCCAACCCGCTGGCCAACGCCTGTCCATCCTGCAGGACTCCGGGTAAACATTCCTCCTAGTCACACCTCCCACCAAAGATAATAAAAGTCCTGTTTTTCATCGATTTTTTAAAATTCATCTCGTGCTTATCTCACTGCGTGATGGCCAGAATTCTATGGGCCTGTGGTTTCTGGCCTGAGGGTGATGTGGGGACAGCAGCTGTGTTTGCACGTGAGTAGTTGCCCCTTCTGCGTGAGGCCCAGGCCCAGGGCGTGGCGCACGCCGGGGCCTCCAGCTCTCCTGCATTGCGGTGCTTTTGTTCCGAAGAGTGCACAAAACTCACGTTCTCTTCTCGTGTTCTCAGGCGCTGCGTGTTTCTCCCCAACCCGAGGCTGCCGTCCTCCCTGCCGTGTGGCTGCCCCAGGCCACCAGGAGGCTCTGCTGGGCCCAGGCCAGTGCCCCAGGGCCCAAAGTGCATTTTGGAATTGCGGCCTCAGGCCATTCTGACCTTCAGGTGAGAGAAGAGGAGCCAGCTGCGGCCACCGAGGCCTTCCTGGACGGTGCAGGTGTGCAGGGGAGAGGCCCTTCGCCCGGCAGGGACGGACGGGCGCCCGGACTCCCTCGGCCTGGAGAGGACTCGTGTGCACAGCTTGGGGGTGGCCTGTCCCAGCGAGTCCTGCACTGGGGCTGGGGGCCCAGCAGGAAGCACCCGGGCCAGACCGCCCTGGGATGGCATCGTCGGCCCCAAGGATGTCTGGGCCTTGGAGGTGGGACCCGTCCATGCTGCTGAGATCAAGGATGCTTCCCGGGCGGAAAGCCCTGGAGTCACCCCGCAGGCACCAGACCCCCAAGGTCAAAGAGAGCCAGGGCCCCTCCCCACAGCCAGGCCTTTCAGCTGCGCTCGACTGGGGCCCAGCATGCGGCCTGCTCTGAGGCAGGAGCCCTTTGGCCCGGGCTCCCCCAGCAGTGAAGGCCGCCGTGGAATGTGGGCTGCCGCTTGGGGACAGCCCCTAAGCGGAAGGTGCCTTCCTCGGTTCCCCCAGACACCGAGGCCGCAGACTGGTCTCTGGAGAGGGCCCTGCTGGGATCGGGAAGGCCCGATCTGGAGCTCCCTGGCCGGCTGGCGGCGGCTGGAGACAAGCACACGCATCCCACAGCACAAGGGCCCCCCGGCGGTGCCCCCCCCCACGTTGCTTTTGTCTGTCTCTAACTTAATAAAAGAAATTGAGAAAGCGCCCTGCTTGCCGCGGTGCTGGGCCCAGTCTTCGCAGGGACGCGTCTTGGGCCCATGGCGGGCAGACTGGGGCTTCTCCCCAGCCCCAGGGCTCCAGGCCTGCCCTTCGGGGAGGTGGGCTCGGGAGTGGAGCGGGGAGCCCTGCTGGCGCCGGAGCCTGCGCCCCTCCCTTCAGCCCAGCCCTTGCCGCCCGCCCGGGGGCGCGTCTGCAGTGTCTTGACCGCCCCCCCAAGAGCCGTCTTTCCCCAAGCCCGCGGGCGCCATCTCGTCCCCACGAGCGTGAGGTCCGCTCCCACGTGTGAGACACTTGCGCGCGGGGCGGGCTCCTCCGACCGTCGGCACCTGGGGCGCCAGGGCCCGCGAGTGCGCAGCTGGGAGCGTCCGCGGGGCGTGGGGGCGGCGCGTCTGGATGACGCCTCGGCGTGGCGCCGCCCCCTTAGGCGCGGCCTGGCGCCCCCCACGCCCCCTCGGCGCGGCCTGGCGCCCCCCACGCCCCCTCGGCGCGGCCTGGCGCCCCCCCACGCCCCCTTAGGCAAGGCCTGGCGCCCCCCACGCCCCCTTAGGCAAGGCCTGGCGCCCTCCAAGCCCCCTCGGCGCGGCCTGGCGCCCCCCACGCCGCCCTCTGCTCCCAGCGCCCTGGCAAAGCCGGGCCCGAGCCTGGCCCCGCTGGCGGCCTCCGTGACGCTGCGTGGAAACGGCCCGGACGGTGAGTACAGCGTGTTTCTCCTCCGTCGCCGCGGTGTGGGCCTCGGGGGGCAGCTGGGACCCCAACTCTGCCAGCTGCCCGCGAGGCGCCGGTCTCCGTGCCCAGCACGGCCGCCGGCGGGGCGCCCCACGGGAGGGCGTTGAGGACGGGCAGCCCCGCCGTCCACCCTTCGGGGTTGCACTGAGCTGCCTCCCTTCTCCGGCAGCGGGGAGGGGCAGGGCCCGCAGAGCGGCCCCCCTGGGTAGCCCGGCCCTCCCGCCGCTGGGGAGTCCGTGGCTGGCTGAGCGTGCTCAGCCGGGGTGCCCGCGAGGTGGTCGCAGCAGGCCGGGCAGGGGCCAGACTGAACCTGGAGGGGCTTCCCCATCGGGGGACAAGCAGGGGCTCCCCGGCGGCCTGGGGCCAAGGGGGCTTGGAGCTTCTGTGGGTTGTGGACCAACCCGGTGCCCTGTGAGCCCGCCCCCTCCTCGCCGCCCCTCAGCCGGTCTCCCTGCGATCAGGGGGCCCCCCCAGCCCAAACCATCCACCCTCGTGGCAGGTGCAGGCCGCCCACTGAGCCCGAGCTGTGCTGGCGGGGGCGCTGTACCAGCGGCATCCCGCAGGAGGCAGCCTGGGCAGAGCTGGCCTGGGTGGGCAGGGGGCCAGTGTTTTCAACAGCGAGAAGTTTCCTTCTCAGCTGTGTCCCCTCCCAGCCCCACGGGTTCCCCACCGTCAGCAGGGGGAGAGTTCTGGGGCAGGGGCGGGCCCTGGGGGGTCCTCCCTGGCCTTCCTGCCCCTCCACTCGCCTCGCAGAACCCAGCGCCCACCTGACCTGCCGGCGGGCAGGGGCTGCGCCTGCTCCCTGCACCTCCCCCGGCACACAGCTCCGCCTTGGGAATCACCTCCCTTGTTGGCACCTGGGACTTTGGGCTTGGCGCTGCCTCGTTGGCGTCAGGGAGAGGCCCACGGGCTTTCCTCCCAGAATTCCAGCCGCGGGGCCTGCGGACGTTGGTATCTGTGTGCGGGTGGTGGGCACGCCCGCCCTGGGCTGGGGCAGGAGATCTGCTTTGCTCCACCGAGTATTTCATGCATTGAAAACGCTGGGAGGTGAGGAGACGAGGGTGGTTCAGAACCTGAGAAGGTTCTGTCCAGCGTAAACCGGGCCCCTCCCAGGGTGCTGTGGTTTCAGCTCTCTGGAGCCCGCCCTGCCCCCATCACCCCTGACAACCCAGAAGCCTTCCTGGGAGGGGTCGGGTATGCCGCCACCAGGGGAGGGCGGAACCAGGCAGGAGAGGGGGGCCTCTTCCCCTGGGGACGCTTGTGGCCCTGTCTCCCCGGTGGAGGGGCAGCTCCCTTGATGAGTGGTTGCTGTACTGCAGGGATTCACACGATACGGTTCACCCTCGGAGCGGGGCCAGGCCAGTGGTTTTTAGTATGTGTGGGCGCCCATCACCTTGAGCCTGTTCATTACCCCGAGAAGCCTGATCCCGGTTGCCGTAGCCGCCACCCCAGCCCTAGGCCACCCCAACCTGCTCTGTCCCTGCTCTGGACACCATATAAGGGGGATGGAGCTGCGTGTGGTCCTCAGCTGCTGTCTCTTAGCGCGATATTCAAAAGCTATCATCAAGCTCTCATGCTGCTCCTCTGGAGTGTTTTCCAAAGCAGCGCCCCCTTCCCATGTTCCATGAGGTGTATATGGAGATTCTTATTCTTTTTGTGTAATACTTGTTATTACAATTGTTTTAAAAATTACAACCGTCCTGGGGTGTCAGTTGAAGTCTCGGCTTTTTTGGTGGTTCAGTCTGCCTGTCTGGGGCTGCTGATGGTGAACCTCCTTCCACACACCTGCGGCCACTCGTGTCTGCTTGTCTGCTTTGGAGGGCGGTCTGTTCGGATGCCTTGCTCAATTAATTCGGCTATTTGGCTTTGAGTTGTGAAGTCGTAAGCGCACTTTTTTTTTTTTTAAGACTTATTTATTTATGTATACAAGCTGGGGTACAGGCCAGAGGCGTGGGGCGGCGAGAGGGTTCGCCAGAGACAGAGTGGGGAGCAGAACAGGCAGATCAGAAGTACACTGCTGAGGGGAGCAGCGGGCGAGGCAGGAGGGGTCTGCTGCGCCATGTGGGAATCTCCCCGGCCGGGCGTCGAGCTCGCATCGCTGCTGCCGACAGCTCCACAGCACAGGGCCCAACCGCTGCGCCGCCAGGGGGGCCCCATAAGCGCGCTTTATAGAGCTGAGCTGTAACTTCCTTGTTAGAGCATCGTTTTGAGAAGCACCCCTTCTGTTCTGCACAGTTTGTTCAGCTGCTTGATGATATCTTTTGAAACACTGAAGTTTTAAAATTTGAAGCCCATTTTTTGAAAAGATTTATTTGTTTATGCATATAAGAGCTGGGGTGTAGGCCAGAGGTATGGGGGCGGGGGTGATAGGATTAACCAGAGACAGAGTGGGGAGCAGAACAGGCAGATCGACTGACATACACTGCTTAGGGGAGCAGCGGGGAGGCAGGAGAGGTCGGGGGTTCAACTCGTGCTGCAGTGGCTGCTGATAGCTTCATAGGCTGAGACTTAACCCCTTGCGCCACCAGGGAGGCCCCTTAAAGCCCATTTTAGGTGTGTTTTTCTTTTGGCAATTGTGCTTTTGTTCTTCTAAGAAGAGTTCGCCTAGCCCAGTGTCCCAGAGTTGCTCCTGTTCTAAGTTTTATCTCTTATATTTGTCCGTGGTTCATCGTGAGTTCGTCTCGTGTGGTAGGACGGGCGCAAGCTTGCCCTGCTGTGTGTCGGTGTCCACGGGTCCCAGCGTGGTTGGTTGGCAAAGACTGTTCTTCCCACATGGAATGGTCTCGGCGCCCTCGTTGAGAACCAGCTGACCACATGCGAGCATGTAATTCTGATCTTACCCACTGACCGCTCTGGCTGTGCTTAAGCCAGAACCACCTGGGCCAGGCAGCTTTGCTGTAAGTTTGGAACTTAGATATATTACTTTGAAATGGGGAAAATGGGTGTTATAAAATCGGTCTGTGTATTACTCATAAAAGTAAAGAGTTGGAAAATACCCAAGTCCCCAATAATGATTTATGAAGTGGAATATTTAGCGACTGAAGTTTATTACAAAATGTGAAGTGACGTCAGTAGGATATACATGTCTTTATAGAACGTGACCTTAATTTTGCTGGGAAAAAAAATGTGTACGCAGAAAACGTCGGGGATCTTGAAATGTGAACAGGTAGTTTGGGGATTATAGGTGTTTAAAAATGTTTTTAAAATCTCTTTCCCTTGTCTTCTTTATGGATTGTGAATTACAATAATATTAAAGAGTAACCACACACAGCTTCAGACAGTGTCCTGCAGAGAGGGAGGAGGGAGAGGGAGGGGAGGGGAGGAAGGGACATCAGGCCTGCAGAAAGGGAGGTTGGCGGCAGAGCCTGGGCTTTGCAGGGGTTGGGCCACTTTGGCTGGGCCGGGCTGTCTTTGCCCCCCACCTTTCATTGCTCTGGAGGCCCTTGACTGCCCCCTCCAGTCCCGGCCTTCCTGGGCCGGACTCTCCCTGGCACCACTTCTGCCCTGCTCTCCTTGTTTCCCTGCTGCCTGGCAACCCCGGCGGTCGCCAGGCCCAGGCCCATCATCCTTCCCTCCCGGGGCCCTGCTGTGGTCAGGAGCTCTTGGGAGCCCCGGCGGGGTGTGGGGGACCCCGGGGGGGGGGGCGCCTGCTTTGCGCAGAGCTGGTCTGGCTGAGCCTGGGGCCGTCCAGCCTGGGAGTCTCGCCCAGCAGCTGCAGGAACCATCCGAAGTTCTTAGAACCTTCAGATGCCTGGGGCGACCCGAAGGTTCTGGTGGGATGTGCCGCTGCCTTGAGCTCCGGCCCAGGCAGGGCCCCAGTGCGGGGACGGGGACGGGGGAGTGTCCTTGCGCATTTGCTCTGCTCTGGCCTGTCACTTCACCGTCCCTCTCGGCCTCTGTGGTTGGACGCCTCTGCTCCCGCAGACACCCGAGAAACCGCTGGCTGCCCACCGGGGTTGGCACACTGCCCCCAGTTCCTGGCGGCCGGGCGGGGGTCGGGGGGTGGGTAGCTGCAGATCAAGAGCGAGTTCCAGGGTGGCGCCGCCCTCACAGGGAGGCCTCCGTCATGAAAAGGCAGCACCTGCCATATTACGTTTCCTGCGCTCAACTGACCCCTCTGCCCAGCCGCCCCCCCCCCCTTCCCTTCTGGTGGCCACTGGCCTGCTCTTGCAGCTTGCACTGGTCTCATTTAGTTCGTTCGTGTGTTTCGCTGCGTGCCACCGTGCGTGAGATCACCTGGTGCCTCTCCTCTGACTTCACTTAGTGGCTGCCCTCTGGGGGGGTCCAGGCATCTTGGAAACGGCAGGCGTTTTTTGCTTTTTTCTAAAGATTTTTTATGCATACAAGCTGGAGTGGAGGCCAGAGGTGTGTGTGTGGGGGGGGTAAGAGGATTCACCAGAGACAGTGGGGAGCAGAACAGGCGGATCCACTTAACTCCACTGCTGAGGGGAGCAGCGGGGAGCAGAACAGGTCTGCTGCGCCCTGTGGGTCAGCTCCCTGGCCGGGGATCGAACTCAGGCCATCTTGGTGATAGTGTGGAGATTAACCTGTAGGCCACTGGCGGGGGGAGGCCCCGAAGTGTCCACTTATTGAGGAGACGTTTTGCCTCTATTCTAACTTACTACAGTCGTCTCCGTGTGTTTATTTCTGTGCTCGGTTCTCTGTCGCTGGCCACGTTCTGTTCTGATGGCTTTTGACTTGTAGGTTGGTGTCAGGGTGTGTGATACTTCCCTTTTTTTCCTTTAGGACCATTTGTACTTATTGGGTCTTAGGTCGTTCCAAATAAATTTTGTGATTTGTTTTTATTTTTGTGCATTGAACGCCATTGGGGTTTTGGCGGGAATTGCACTGAATACTCTTAAGAGCGGCATTTTAACGTGTTATTTCTTCCACTCCACGAGCACGGGCGAGCTTTCCATTTCTTGTGTCTTCTGCTTCTTTAACCATGTCTTACTGTTTTCATGGTACCCGTCTTTCACCTCGGTGGCCAAGTTTATTCTCGGTATTTTATCCATTTTGATGTAATCGTAAATGGGATCATGGCCTGAGTTCTCGCCCTGCTGCGTTCTAGCTGTAGATATAAATAAATGCAGCGGATTTTGGGGTATGTAGGTTTTGTAGCCTGTAGTTACTTCTAATAGCTTTTAGTGGCATCACTGGGATTTTCTACATACAGTTCATGTCCTCTGCAAATAGTGATAGTTTTCCTTCTTCCTTTCCAGTTTGAAAATTTTATGTCCCTTTCTTGTCCAGTTGCTCTAGGACTTTCCAGCTCGGTATGGGATGGCCGTGGTGAGAGTGGAGTCCATGTTTCTTCCTGGTCTTAGAGGGGAAGCTTGGTGTAATGTTGGGGCTTTGTGCTGTCAGGTCTTTATTCTGTTGGGCTGTGTCTTCTTAGACACATTTTGTTGAGGATTTTGAAAAAATTGTGTAAGTGGCTATTGAATCTTATTGATCGACTGAGGGATCAATCAAGTGATTTTTGTCCTTTTTTGGTGTGGTGTGTCATTTTTATTGCTTTATGTGTTTATTTTAGAGATCGATCCCTAAAATAAATCCCACTTGTAAGAGTCTTTCACTATATTGCCGAATTTCATTTACTAGTGTTCTGATGAGGGCTTTTGCACGAGCATTCAGAGAGATTTTAGACTCTCTAGGTGTTTTTTAATCTAGTTATGTAATAACTAAATATAACCTCAAACGTCACCAGCTACATCCTGGTTTTAAAATAGTCTTTCTGATTTGTCTTGCACATACCAGGTTTCACTTTTATTGCACAACTAGGTTTCTTTCATGTTGATGAGGGTTTGTGTAGAGTCTGACTTTATCTGCGCTGGGCGGGGGTGGGGGGCTGCGAGTGGGGGAGGAGAAGAGCGTGGAGCAGGCCAGCCCGGCCCTCCTGGCTCCAGGCAGCAGCAGCGAGGTTGCCGCAGCCAAGGAGGCTTCCCCGGAAGTGGCCATTTAAAGGGGGCTGGGGGCTGGGCTGGTGGCGATGAGAACCAGGCAGGGCCCCGACCAGAAGGCCTCTGAGTGCCTGGGCCCTCCGGCGTCCTGCTGGGTCTGGGAGGACGGGAGGGGCCCGATGGTGCAGGCTGCTCCCCGCGTTTCCAGGGACCGAGCACCCCACGCTGGGCGTCTCATCAGGTCCTCCCAGCAGATCTGCAGGCCCGACGGCCTGGTCCCCGCTGGGAGGAGGAGCAGGCTCAGCCGCTGGGGCGCTCGGCTGGCCACGCAGGCCCGCCCCCTGGTGTCTGCGCACGCTCCTGTAACTCTCGTGGCCCCCCAGTCTGTCTGCGGCCCCCCGGACAGGCAGGGCCCCGGCCAGCCCCTCCCAAGCGCCTCCTTGCCCTGCCTGGCTTGTCTGCGCGCGGGGGCGACCAGCCTCCCTCCTCTGGCTGCAGAGGGCCCTGCCCCGGCTCGAAGCAGGGAGGGGCGAGAAGTTCGGGGCCCTCGAAGGGGAGTAGGGCCGGGGAGGAAAAGCAGGTGGCTCTCGGCTGCGGGGTCCAAGAAGGTGCTTGAAGTCCGTCTCCTCCCGCCCATTTCTCAGGAAGGGACAAGTGTCACCAAGGTGCCTGGAGCAGCAGCCTTGGGGCTGTTTCCTACTGGGGTGAGCGAGTACCCCATGAAAAGGTGGTGTCTGGGGCACTTGGAGCCCTGGTACAGCGGCGGGGGAGGGGTGGGGAGGCCTGTGCCTCATGTCCCCCAGATCTGGCCACACCCGGGCTCCTCCCCACTCCTCGGGCCTCACGGACACCCATGGGGGTGACCTTCTGAGGCCCCTGCAAAAAGGGGTCAGTTCTGATGAAAGTCTCCTATGGGCCTGTGCAAGGAAGCCGGTGCGGAGGCTTGCTGGAGGTGGGGTGGCCCCGGCTGTGAGGAACGGCAGCACCCCGATTTCTGCGACTTGGCTCACAGGTTACCCGTACTCACTTGCAAGCGCTTTCCTGGCCTGTGCGGTCTTCCCCGCCCGCCCCCGGCTTTGTGCCTCTGCCCTTCTGAAGGAAGAATGGAAGCTTCTCTGTCTTCCCTGGCTGGGACCCAACTGCAGTGGGAGTGGGGGGCGGGGAGGGCGTGGGAACCACTGTCTGCCCTGCCAGGGGCATATGGGGGGGGTGGGAACGGCTGGCACTGAGCTCAGGAGAGCCAGGGCATCGGGGGGCTACAGAGACCCGCCCGTCCAGGCTCACTGGGGGGCTGCTGCACCTCTGCGCCGTCTTGCTTATGGGGAGGGTCCAGAGCTTGTGGGTCTCCGATCCCCTCTCCACACCCCATGTGGGGAGTCCCCACGGCTCGTTGAACCTGGGGTCAGCACTGTCCAAGGTGCCGGGGGCAGCCAGCGACTCCGGAGAGGAGCCGGGCGTCCCCTCGGGGCTGCGAGCCAGTGGCAGCAGCCCGGGTCTGGGGGCGGGGGAGACGCGCATCCTCTGCCTGGCGAGGGGACACAAAGGCCAATTGCTGCACTCATGTCCCCAGTCCCCGGGGAGAGCTGGGACTCGGGCGCCAGCCTGTGGCCCTGGGGGCCGCTGTCACCCCAGGAATCGCCTCCCGCCGCCTGTCCCCACAGCCGGAGCAGCTGAGCAGGGAGGAGGTCTCCTCTGAGGAGGGGCCCGGGGCCCCCGGGGACACAAACAGGCCGCAGCAAAAGCACCCAGACTTAAAGGACATTTATTCTTTGAGAGGGGCGACGGGAACTTTACAGAGTCTGAAGCAGGCACCTAGAAAGGAAGATAAATAAAATACAAAGCCAGTATGTTGTGGCAGTTCCAAACACACTGAAAAAAATCTTTACAGTTTAAAACTGCTTTATACATAATTACAAATTAATATACAGCGTCTGGGTTTTAACCCCTTCTATAGGACCGAGTACAGAAATGTTCACGCAGCACTGGGAGACACCACGGAAGCAGAGGTATCGCGCGTGCGGGGCCGCGGGGCCTGCGCCTCACCTGGGCGAGACCGCGGCGGCCAGGCCCGTGGCTGCGGGCGAGGCCGGAAGACACGCGCACAGAGCCTGTGTTCCCTTCCTACTTTTTGGTTTCCTTTGAGGGTGGCGGCACTAGAATACCTTTGCGTGCCAGAGCTCTGGTCAGCGAGGAAAGGCCTGCTACAGTGGAGGCAAGCGGGGGGCCGAGGGCACCACACCCGGCTCAACACTGCGATCTGCGGGGAGCGCGCTCCCCAGGACTGTCTCCACACGCTGCTGGGGCCGGGGGCGCTGTGGGGAGAGCCTGAGCAACAGAGCGGAAACGAGCCCTCCCCGCGGCACCCCAGGATCGAGGGCTGGCCCGAGGTGCCGGTGCAACCTTCTACTTAAGGCAAAGCCCGTTTTCTAAAGCGCTGGCACGGCGCCCACCTCCCCGGCAAGCCCGGGGCTGAGCAGGGGGCGACTGCTAGTGGTTTGACCCTGAGACGTGAAGGAAAAGGCGGAACGGCACCTTTTCTAGACAAATCTTGACGAGCAGCTCCTCCCCGCCATGGGCAGCGGAGGACGGCGGCCGTCCGCACGTCGCGAGCCTCTCGTCTTCAAAGGAAACGGCTGATTGTCTCGGAAGAGAAGCCAACCGGGAGGCCGCTAAAGTGCGCGTCACCGCTCGGACGGCGACTGAGATGACGGGGCGCTCGAGGCCCGGTGCTTCCGCTGGGCCCCCGAAACGGGCTGGGCGTGACTCCTTCAGCTTGATGCGTAAGTTCACCCTAAGAGGTGAGCTGGAGTTGCCCCGGAAGACAGCCCCTTCCACAGGGCAGACGTGGGGCTCTGGAGGCCGCCCCAGCGCAGAACCCCAGCCCTTCAGCCGGACTGCGGGCGGCGGGGGCGCCGCCTCTGCGCTGCGGGCGATCCGGAGGGAGCCAGGGGAAGGCTGGAAACCCCCTTCTGATTCTCTGGCCCTAAACCAGACCAAGTTAGGGGGTTAAGCCTCCTGACTCGGGGTGGGGGAGCGGCATGTCACCCCCAGTGCAGAGGGCTGGGGAGGTGTAGCCACAGCCTGGGCAGTCGGGGGGCCTGGGTCTCAGGGGGTGCATATCCCGCTTTTAATAGGGTATCGGCTGGTTTTGTTCCTAAAGCCCATTTCTGGAGGGCAAGAAATCTGCCAAGGAAGCAGCCGCCCCCGGGGGAAAGTGAGGTGCGGGTGGGGGTGGGAAGCGCCCTCTCCCCAGCCCTCTCTTTTGGGCCTTTGAGGCACCAACTGGGCAGGTGAAACCGTTGGGCCGCTAAGAGCCTTGAACACACACACACACACACACACACAAGACACAATAAATAAAACACAAGTAAGCTCACAATTCTAAACGAGTACTTTCAAATAAACCAAAGGCAAATCTCCCGCCTGCAAGGCCAGCTTGCAGTTCCTCAGAAGCTCACATTAGAGCTTTTTTGCATGTTTTGTAAAAAATATCTCTGAAGACCCAAGCTTGTGAGGGTTTCAAAGGCCTCATTTAAACAACAGAATTTTCCGGGGCGGCACTGGCGGGCGGGCGCCGGGCCCTCTGGGGGCTGCTGCACGGACCAGCCGGCGACAGGCCCCGGGACAAGCCAGCCCGGCTCAGGCGGGAAGGAGCAGACAGAGACCCGGCCGCATGCAGCGTCCCCACGG
>PVIJ01000553.1:120298-277459 GCA_004024925.1 Scalopus aquaticus
TGCGTGTGGACCAGCCGCCTCGGCGTCCAGCCGCCCGCAGTCCTTTCCAAAGGAGAGGAACTCGTGCAGAAGGGGGCGGCGAAGGGGGCCGGCCAGGGAGGGCTGGGCCGAGCCCCTGGGCAGTGCCAACCAGGCTGCGGCCGGCTGTGTCCGCGCCGGCCGTTCCCATAAGGAAGAGGCAGCTGCAGACTTCCGCAGGACGCTCTTTCAGCCCCGAGGACTCCCCACCACGCCCAAAGCGCTGCCCGGGGCCTCCTCGGCCACTGCTGTGGGGGCGGCTTCAGAGCCAGCCCCGCGAGGGGTGGGTGCCGGCTCGGCTGCCCCCACCCACACACTGTTCCTCTGGTCCGGGCGCTGGGGCAGCGCAGGCGCCCGAGGTGGGAGACGGCGCAGGCGGCAAGGCAGGAGGCCGCTGCCTCGAGGGCCATCAGCAGAAGATCTCCTCCCCCTCCGCGGGTCCTTCCGCCACGGGGCCGTCTGCAAAGGGGAACCACAGGGAGGCTTTAACAGAACACGCTTGACTGAGCCCCCCAACAGCGGCCTGTGGGGGTCCCTAACTGGCGAGTGAGCCGGCCAGGCGTGGGCCACGGCCACCGCTGACGCCCACTTTTTCCGCCCAGGGAGGGCTCGCGCGCGCCCCGCGACTCACCGCCCGGCTGGGAGCGGCCGCCCTTGCTCTTCTTCTTCTTCTCCTTCTTCTCCTTGGGCTTGGCGAGGCCGAAGAGGCGGGCGGAGGTGGAGGCCGGGGCCTGGCTCTGGCCCTCCGGCGCTTTGCTGGGCTGGCCGCCGGCACTCAGCATGTGAAAAGGCCCCTTGTCTTTGTGTGTCCGAGAGAGGCTGTTTCTTTTTGGGGACTCCGAGAGGTCAGAGTCCAGCGACCCCGACGTGGCGACCGCAGGTGCCGGGGCGGGGCCCTCCTCGGGGCTGGGGAGGAAGGACGGGATCCTCAGCAGCTTGGCGTGCGGGGGGGCGGCCTGCGGGGGGAAGGGCCCGCTCAGTGTGGGGTGCGACCGAGCGCCGCAGCGGCCCTCGCCGCCCCGAGTGGCACCGCGGGAGCAGCAGGACACCAGCTCCGCCTGCGAACGTGCGCGTGGCTCGCGGCGTGTGGGCAGCTGCCTGCGGCACCAGGGGCTGCGTCTGGGGGCGGCGGAGCACTGGGCGGGACCGAGCGCTGCGCCAAAGGCCGGCAAACGTCTGGGATTCTCGGAGCCGTCCCTGGGAGCCCCGCTGATTCTGCCGGGGCGGGCGCGAGCCGGGCTGGGCGCCCAGGAGCCCCGCCACGCACGGAGCCCCCCACTGGCACCCCTGCCCTCGGCAGCCCCAGATTAACTTCCGCACTGTCCCAGGGCAACGGGGCGGATGAGCCAGCAGCCCGGCGAGCGCGGGAAGGGAGGCTCCCGGCTGCGGGCCACCCACAGGGCTGCGGACGGGACGGAGAGGGCCTGTCCCCGGGAGGGCCGCCGCCCCAGGCTGTTCCTTCCAGCATCCACCAGCACAGGTGCCTGGGCAGAACCGGGGGGGGGGGGGCTTTACGTGGAGGCCGTTCGCGCTTATGTGGGAGACCCCCTTGTTCTCCTAAAACGGGCTCCCTAGGCGCTGGCCCTGCAGGCTCTGAGGGGCCCAGGCGTGGGGAGCCCCCTCGCCCTCACCCGGCTGGCCTCGCGCTCCAGGCGCTGCTGGCCGAGCTGCAGCTGCTCCTGCTCGCGCTCCAGCTGCCGCTGCGCCGTGCGCAGGCGCTCCAGCTCGCCCTGGTAGGCGGCCCTGCGCCGCTGCAGCTCCTCGCGCTCCCGCGCCAGGTCCTGCGCGCCCCTGTGCGCCTCGGCCTCGCGCTGCGCCAGCCGCGCCTCGCGCTCCTGCAGCGCCCTCTCGCGGGCGTCCCAGTCGCGCTCGCGCCGCCGCTGCTCCTCCAGGTGCTGCGCCTGCTGCCGCTGCAGGTTGGCCAGGTCCTGGCGCTGCTTCTCCAGGCTGCGCTGCTTCTCCTGCTCGATGAGCGAGCTGGGTCGCGCCGAGCTCCGCGCCAGCGCGCGCTCCGCCAGCTGCAGCTTCTGGTCCTCGATGTAGCTGTCCTGCTGCAGCACCACGCCCTGGGATGGGGCAGGACCTCAGATCCAGGGCGCCCCTCCCACCCTCCCCAGACCGGGCTGAGGGGACCTGCCTGCACGCCCCGGGCGGCTGCCCACTCCGCCCACGGCGCGGGACCTCCCCGTCCGCGCGGGGTTGCTGCTGCTGCTGGGCGTTGCCCCCACCCCCAGGGGTGTGTTTTGCAGGCGGAGGACGGGAATGGGTCTGGTTGGATCTTCAAGAAAGGAAGTGAGCAGAACCCGGGCTGCTCCGAGGAAGTACTAAAGGGGAGCAGCTGGGGAGGCCCACCCAGTCCCAGGCTCCCCTTCCCATCCAGTTTTCCTCTTAGAGGGCCTATTGGTTCTCCCCAATCCTTTCTTGTTGGAAGACGGAGGCCCTGCATACCCAGAAGCAACTGCAACCGTCAGGGACGCAGCCCCCGGCCACAGAGGCCCGTACCTGCAGAGAGCTGAGCAGTTCGTGCAGACGGACGACGCGCTGGACCACCTGCTGCGAAGGGCACAGGAGGGAAGCGTCAGCAGGGCCCAGCCCAAGAAAACCTCCCCGCCCCGGGGGGTGTGCGCTGAGTAAGTGTTTTCCAACAGAAAGCACCAAAGAGAACCAGCAGCCAGGGAGAACCAGAACCGGACCAAACAAAACAGCACGGCCTTGGCGCAGGCGCACATCGGCCCGCTGAAGTGGACCCAAGTGCTGCGCCATTCAAACTGGGACAAAGCGGCACACGCCGCACAGCAGCCGAAGAGTGAGGTGGCAGAGGGGGCACTGCTAGTCAACGAGGAAGGAGACCAGGGAGTGAAGTGTCCTACCCTTTTTAGAAAAAAAGTTGGGGGCCTGGCTCCCTCCAACCTCAGATGGATTAAAGTGTGAGCTCCGAACCGCGCAGGGCTACGGAAATGCGGATGTGTTCTGATTCTGATCTTCCAAAGACAGGAGCATAGAAATGGCCAGATTCCCAACTTTCACTCTGTCCAAACGCCAGATTGAAAAGGCAGTCAAATGAAGAGAACCTTCTGGAAAGGCTCCTACAGACCAGTCAGAAACAGAGGAAAGGCAGGCCGGGAGCGCGCCTTAAAACTGACTCAACCTCACATGAAATCAAAGGGAGAAACACCACTGACTTCTCAACCAGAAACATTGGTGAAAAGCTGCACCCAGCACTGGTGACGTGGGCGGAGGGCATCGGGGTGAGGCCAGGGCACCCCGACGAGGTGGAGGCCTGGCAGCGGGGAAGGGGTCAGAAATTGGCGCAGGCAGGTGGGCGCAGGTGTCCGTGGCTGACCACGAGAGACGCCCCAGCCCCGCAGAGCACCTGGCACGAGGGGGCGGCAGCGCTGGTGGCTGAGCGGGACAGGCGGGGGGGCGGGGGTGGGGGGCGGCGACCCAGATGCGCCGCGTGGTGGGGAAGGCGAGGCCCCTCCTGGGGGGGACCGTGCTAGGCCCTCCCTTCTCTCTCTCTGCTGGACCCTTTCAGATTTCACGCACCCCTTTCATGATGCTTAGTGCCACCTGCCTAGGCCCAGCTCTTCTGGGGAACTCCTCCCCTCAGTTCAGGGCACTCTCGCCCCGAGAAGGCCGGCAGCCGCCTCCGTACTGGGCCCCTCCTCTCCCGCCGGGCCCAGTGGGGGGGGGGGGGCAAGTGGAAAATGGGCTAAGAGCGCGTCCTGAAGCAGCAGTCCGGGGAGCAGCCTTATTTCATTTAGGGGTGAACACACTGGAGAGGACCCCTCAGGAGACCACAGCGTTCCAGGTCAGCGCCAACCCACAGAGGACAGTGTGAGAGGGGAACAGAAGGAGTGGCTGTGTCACAGCAGGGGACAGAGCGTCCCAAGAGTCTTGGCAGCAAGGACACGTGCGGGTGCCGTCACCCGCACCGGGAAGGGAAGAGGGAGGGGAAGACAGAGGGCGGGCGGGCCTGCAGGGTGGGGACCCCCTGGAGGAGGGGAGAGGCCCCCCTGGAGTCCGAGGAGGCCTGCGTGAGGCTGTGGTGGGTCGGCGCTCCCGCAGGGAGGCACAGGTGGGGCCTGGGAGCCCCCAGCGTGCAGACGGGCCCTGGGGCTCTCCGCCCGGCCAGGGAGACGCAGGGTGCCACCCAGAGGTGACGCCCAGGGAGAGGGCCAGCCGGGCGCAGGGCCCCATCGCCACCAGCAGGGCCTCGCCCAGCAGCTGGAGAGCAACCACGGTCTTGTGAGCAGCCCCTGACGTCCTTACCTCGCTGTTCCTTTTAAGTGTAAACACCAGGTTTGCATTTGCGCCCTGCAGGACAGAAGACGCGCGTCAGGAACCAGCACCCCACGGCAAACCCTCCTCCGCGCGGTCCCGGTGAGGCGGGGCCTCCTGCCCGCCCCGCCCCGCCCTGCCCGGGTCAGGCCGCCTCGGGCTTTTCTGGCAGCGCCTGGTCGGGCCCTGAGCTCGGTGGGCGCAGGCGGGCTGACCCGCACGCTCTTCGAGAACGGGCTTCCTCTTGAAGCCGGGCTCCCGAAACGGGGTCAAAGCGGACCAGTTTCACAGGTGCACTCGGGGGGAGAACTGGGCCTCAGCTCCCGTGTGGTGGGAATAAATACCTTTTTCAGACCGCTGTCCGACTCTGTTCTCCTGAGATCTTGGCCGTCGTCCCCGTCTTCCTTCTCGCCTCCTGAACAAACCCACCGGAGAGAACAGTTCAGGAAGCCACAAGAACACAATGTCCACGGCAGGGCTGCGGTGCTGACGCCCGTGCGCGCCGCCAGGGCTCCCGGCAGCTCAGCGCCCACTCAGGGCTGCGCGGCGCAGAGCCAGAGGCCGCAGGAGGGGCAGGCGAGGCTGCTGCTTTGGCTGGAGCTTAGCTGAGGTCCCAGCAAGATCTTCAGGCCCCGGAATGATCGTGACCCGCCGGAGGGGCAGCGACACACTTACTAGGCGCGCCCCAACGCCGCCCGCGGGGCACGGCCCCCACAGTGGGCAGCTAGCGCTGCCTGGAGCCCCGGCCCGGCCGCGTACCTTTGGCGGCGCTCATCTGGTGGCTGTCAAACCCTCCGAAGGTCTCCGCTCTTCGCGGCAGAGAGACGGGGCCCACGGCGCCGTCCTGCTCCCCGGGGCCGCTGACCGCCGGCGCCAGGCTGCCTCCCAGGCTCCCGCTCACCAAGCCCTGCAGGATCTCCACTGGAAGGGAGGACACGCACTGAGCCCGCGGCTGGCAGCGGAGACCCTGGGACCCCTGCCAGAGAGGCCCGCGCGCGCCTCGGGCTGTGTGTGTGGGTTCTACTCTCGCCGCGCCTTCAGCCCTGCCGCCACGGGGCAGAGTCATGTCCCTGAAGGAGCACGGCCCCCTGGGGGCGAGGTGGGCCAGTGGGGACGGCTCGCGGCTCTGCCCAGAGGGAGCGTGTACAGGGGCCGCAGCAGGCCCGGCGCCTGGCCCTCACATCTGCCCAGCTAAGGCTCTTTTCTAGAAGACTGGCCACAGAAGGACCACGTGCTCAGAGCGGGTACGAGCGACCTGGGCTGGAACAAGAGCTGGAGGAGAAAGATGCCAATTCCAGGACAGGCCTCACGGCTAAACCTCAAACCCCCCCGAAGTGACGGCTGAGAGTCTCGCCAAGTGGGGACCCCAAACATCTGAGATGGTCCACGAGAGAACAGCAGGAAAACATCAAAGCCGAACTCCACGCGACGTGGGGCGTGGGCTGCGGAGAGAGCAGGCCGCGTAACGGAGAGGAGCCCCGCCGCGGTGGGGGACGGACAGACAGAGCTGCCGCGTGGGGGAGACCAGGCTGCGCATCGCAGGCCAGAGGCTCGGCTGCTTCGGAGAGCAGCTGTGTGCAGGGGGAGCCCGAACAGTAAGACTCTCGCAAGGGACGCAGAACACGTGAGCAGAACTAAACTGGGGGGTCTCGGAACAGGCACCTGATCATGAAACCGTGAAGAAACCCAAAGGGCCGCTTCGAGAGTCACAGCCCCGGAGCCGGGCGCTCTATTTCCACAGGCAGGATAAAGCGGGTCGCGGGGTCAGTGGCAGCCGCTCTGGGGCGGGTGGGGCAGCGCCGTGTCCTCACCCTCGTTAATGGCGCTCTTCATTAGGGGTCCTCCTCGGAGCGCCTCCTCGGTGTTGCAGCGGAAGAGCGTCCGAGGGCTGAGCGCCGGGGAGCAGCTGTCCGGCACGGGGGTGGCGCACTCCGTCATGTCCCGGAAAATCAGCTCCTTCTCCTCCAGCAGCAGCAGGATCTGCTGGTCCTTCTGCAGAAGCTGCTCTGCAGGGCGGGCGGAGGGGGGAGTGAGGAGGGGCGCGCGCCACCTCGGTGCGTCTGCAGGGCAGGAGCAGGGCCCGCCCGCCCCCTTTCATCACGTCAAGCTTTGTCCTGTCATCTCTACCTGAAAATCCACCCTGGGGCTTCTGGCAAGGCCCAAGGCCGCACTGGTCCGGCTCCTCCCTGCCGTCTCCCCTGCGGCCTTCGCTCCTGCCCTTTACGAGGTGAGCGCCACCGACAGCACCAGATTCGAGGTGTCACCTCGTCTGGGCCAGCACTGAAGATGTCTCCTCTGCAGACTGCTCCCCTCCTTCCCTTTGAGGAATCCTTGGTTCTCGCCCTGCCCTTCTCTGCCCCCTTCGCCCCGCAAGGGAGAGTCCGCCCGCTGCACCCCGTCCGGACGCCCGCGCACACCCACACGCACGGCTCCAGCTACTTCCTTAAAGCAGCTAACTCACAGCAGCCTCCCAAATCCCACCCACTCTTGAGCACCGGGCCGACGCGTCCCCCCACTGTCACGGCCCCCTGAGCCCCACTTCGACGCCTCGTTCCTGGCAGGTCACAAACCTTTCCTCGCCCGCCTCCCCTCGCCTCGCCAACGCCCCTTCCTCCTCCCTCGGGAACTGGGGAGCCTCCCCGCCCCCACTCCTGCTGCCTCCCAGCCTGCTCTCTGCAGGCCGTCGCTCACTGACCACCAAGCCTCCCTGGTCTTGCACTCCCAGCGGCCCCCACGCCCGCGGGGACACCTCCCAAGTGGCTTCAATAGCAATAAAGGCGCACACAAGCTTCCGTTTGGGCAGGACTCTGCATCCCTCCCTCGCTGCCTTCCTGGCCTGCCCTGTCCCTGAACGGCCGGTCCTTAATGTTCACCTGACTCTTCTTGGTGGGAAAGTTCTTTTCAGACCAGAACGTGGGAGACTGCCCACGGCAGGCCGAGGGGCGCATGCCGTGGGCTCGGGCCACTCTGCGCCTGCCCCTGGGCGTGACTCCGCTCAGCTCCCCTGCACCCCTGCACGCCTGGCGCTTCTGCCATCACGCTGGCCGCGCCCCCCCACCCACCCCTCGCTGAACCACGTCTGCCCTTTGTCAGCCTGAAGGACGCACGACCAGGGGCGCCCTCCTGGGGGTGTGTGCCCACTTGGTTCTGGCCTTACCTCTGTCGGCGCAAGCGTTACGCAGGTGCTCGAAAGTGAGCAGCAGGGAGAAGGGCACCAGCCAGGTTTGGGGGGGCGGGGGTCCTGGCTCCGCCCCACGCTGCGCAGGGCAGCCCCTCTGCAGTGGACGGGCTGTCACAGCCCACCTGGGAGCAGGGGCCCGGGCACGGTAACTGGACACAGCTTAACTGAGAATTCCTTGCCTCGCCCTCTCCTTGCTGTTTTAAACCTGACCATGCAATTTGGCATCTTCTGTGGCAAAGTTCAGTCTGCCCCAGGGCCCAAGAACATGGAGCGACAAGAGGACCAGCATGCCCTCGGGGCCCTCTCGTGCCCCACAGCCTTCCTCCGCCAGCACCGAGCGAGCTGGGTCTGAGTTCCCTTTCGGTAGAAGCCGCCCACTGTCCGTCCAGGGCCCTGGGGCAGGCCCGGGCGGTGGAGGGGCCGCCTGGGGCCCCGCTGCCCGCTGCGCCTGCAGGCGGCCAGATAAGGGGCTCGCCACCCCGAAAGCCTTACCTTTCAGCTCCCGGGCTTTGGTGTCCAGAATTTTCTTTTCTTCCTCGTTCTCACTAGGAATCCCTTCGTCTTCGTCTCTGTTCCTGACAGACAGAACACAGCGGGGCGAGATGTCAGTGGCGGCGGCTGCCCGTCCAGCCCGTCGGGACAGCGGAGGCGGGCCGCCACTCACAGGGTGTTGATGGTGTCCTGGATGGTCTGGAGCCAGCTGTTGCGCTCCTCCTTGGAGCTGGCGTACACCTCCACCATCTCGGGGTCCTTGATGCTCGTGCTGATCAGGAACAGGCCTTTCTCCTCCCGCGCCACTTCCCTCACGATCAGCTTCTTTAACGAGATCACCGTTGACTTCTGGTCCTGGACGAGGGGAGTCGGAGCTCAGTGGACAGCACCCTAACTCTCACGACAGCTTCCAGCGGGGTCAACCAACTGCCTTTCAAAAGCATGTGGTTTAACACACATCGCAGCTTAGGCCAGAGAAGTGCCTCACTTCACTCACTTTTTAATCAGACTCCAAGAGGGAGGCAACGTTTATCACTGTGAAGGGTCTAGTCATGCTTTCTAGGTGGGCTCTCCTGGCCCTGCAGATTTTGGTCGGTACTGTGATTTAGTGACATACACTCTAGTGAGGTGGTGTTTTTTTTTTTACATCAAATGCCCAAGGCTCTTGAGGGGACGGAGAACTTGAGGGGGTCAAAAAGCAGCAAGGGCATGTAAAGAATCACTCTGGGGAACCAGTCCCAAGTCAGCCTGCTCGGAGCAGGTGGGGGGCAAGGTGACGTGTGCCCACGTGCACCCCCCACCCGGCTGCTGTGGCGCCCTGGTCAGCAGCAGAATGACGACTCGGCTTACCAGCGATGCGAAGATGTACTTCTGGTCTTTTTCTTGAAGGAAAACTAAAATGTCAGTCAGCAGAACTGCTTGCACCTCTGTGAAGTGGAAACACGGAGAGGGAGAGGGAAGATGAGAACGGGGAGGCTTTCACTAGGGCATCAAGACGCCCCGGACCCCTCAAGAGGGGCCGCACTTCCCCAGGGCAGCGGTTTGCCAGGTCCATGGGGCTGAGATCTGCCTGTCAGATATTTAGAGGCATGTTACAGTGGGGTTTATTACTAAAGCCTTGTCTCGAAAAAGTTCAAGGACTTGTTCTGGAAAGTTGTAGGCCCATAAGGCAAGGTTTTCAGACTAAAATACTCTAAGAATAAAGTTGCAAAGTGGCATTTTAACAGATGTTAGGTTGTAACCCTTCTCCACCTCTGGGCAGGGCAATGGGAAAGGCGAGGGGCAGACAGCTCTGCACCCCAACACAAAAGCGGCTCCAGGAGCCCAGTTCACAGGTCCGCCGAACTGCTCTCCCTGCCCCCGTCACATCACCCCAACCTCCCTGCTCTGCAACAACAGCCTTTACTTCTCAATTCAACAGAAACTAACAACTGGTTGGCTCCAGGCCTCAGAAGGCCGCTGCCACCTGCTCTCCCTGCTCCTGCTACCCCGAGGCAGTGAAGCCAAGGGGCGGGCCCCGTGGCACCTTCCCTGGGGAAAGAAAGGGGCCGGACTTGCACAACCCCCAGAGGTGCCAGCCCTGCCTCTTCCACGCTTGTCTCAGCTGGGACCCCTCCCCTAGTTCCCTGCGAGCCACGGAGAGGGCGGGAGCCAGCCCGATTCCCAGGGGGGTCTGTTTTCAGCCCCCACCAGTGATTTCCCGTGCACTGCCATTCGTTTCCACAAGTCTCAAGAAGTTTACTGTTTAGATAATTCAGGCGCCTGCCCCTCACCCCCAGAATAAAGTACGTCTCAGCCTTACTGCATCCTCAAGTTGGCACGACCAGGGTCGGAGGACCAGAGAGCAGCAGCCCACCCCTGCCGAGGGCGGGCCCCCCGCGCTGGCTGTTCCGGGGTGAGCGCCGCACTCAGGCCCCATGGTCTGGCTGGCCGGGCCGCAGCTTCATTCCCACAGCTGGGATCTGTTCGTTTCCATTTTGGGAATGAATAAAGTGCGGCGTAAAGGAGGAGTAAGAGCTGGCTCCAGGCAGCAGCAGCTCTGGGAAATTCAGGTCTTTTCAAGGGAGGGCCTGCCCTCCGGGTGGTCTCCAAGGGGCGAGTGAGAGGCTGCGGAGAGAGAGGGTGCAGGGCCCCGGGGGCACGCGGGCTGGAGGGCAGCAGCCCGGGGTCCTTGCGGAGCAGAGAGACTCCTGGCTGCCTGGTGCAGAGGGGCCTTCGCCCCCCTTCACGGCCTCTCCTCAGTGTAGCCCACACCCCTCCACTGAAGCACGGCCGCAGGCTGTCTCCTAGAAACCAACTTAATCCATCCCCTGCCTGCTCCAAGGCCTCCGTGCTGAACCCCCCTCTGCCGGCAGGACCCACTGTCCACTCCTGTCTGGCGGGAGCCCTCTCGGGGTGTGCCAGGGGTCCTCGGCTCCCCCGCGTCTGCACGCCTGCCACTCGCACCGCCAGCCCAGCATGCTGGCTGCGGCCGGACCCGCCACCCTCGCTTCCCCCGGACACCACTCCCCGCCCTTCCTCCTTCCGCCTGGAAGGCAGCTCATCCCGCCCTGGGCTCCTCCTCCGTCCTAGCACCTCCTGCCACATGAGTCCCCGGTCCTGGGACAATGCCAGCGAGGACTCGCCCAAGACAGCTGTCACCTGGTGTGACGGCCCACACACGAGGGGCACAAGTGCCACCCAACCTGGCACCGAGCCAGCGGGCCGGCAGCAGTCGGACCTGGGAGGGGACACTCCAGGCTGGTGGTGAGGTCGGTGCCCCCCTAAGCCCAGCGGGTCTGAGGAAACCACTGATGACAGCTTGATGGGAACGCCCCTTTAAATGCGTGTACAGAGGAATTAAACCTCGTAACTGCCTTACCTTGATGGGGCCCATCATTTGGAAAGGGAAAACTAGAACCAAATGGAAAACGAGTATCTTTCACGATCTCTTTTGCTTTAGAGAAAGATACAAATACAAAATTCCCCAGTAATCCAGTGAGCCTGGACGTCCGTTTCTCTAAAGTCCCGGAAGCTGAAACATTCTCTAACCTCTTCCGAACAAATGACATACGGAGACTCTCTCGGACCCCAAACGGACACGTTTCCCTCCTCAACGCCCTCGGCCCGCGGAGGCGAGCGCCTTCCGTCAGGGCTGGCCCGCTCGCCTCCATCTCGCCTGTGCTTTTTTAAGCTCGCTTCTCCCTGACGGCATCGTTTGCATGGCATCTTACTGTTTTCTGAGTGACTTTCTGAGCTACCCCGAACCAGGCCTTTCTGGCCCCAGCCGCTGCTCGGGGCCCGCACGTGGGGGCGGGGGGCGCGGCGCGACCTGCTCTCCACCCTCGGAGGGCGCTCACCTTTCAGCCTCCCCCCCGCAGCCTTCAGAAGCACGCTCCCGTCCCGCACCAGCTTCTTCCGCTTCAGGTCCTCCTTGGCGAACATCTGGCCGCTCTTCATCCTCATGATGGACTTGCTGTCGGTCTTCGCGTAGATCTCGCCCAGGCGCGCCTTCCTCTCGTAGCGGGCCACTTTGCTGTCCACAGCCCCAATCACGTCCTTCACCAGGCTCAGGGACCGAGCCAGGTCTTCCTCCTCCGCCTCATTGTCTGAGAAGGGAAAAGCAGGCCCGTTTGCAACGGGCTCTCAGCCGGGGGGCGCGAGGGGACGCTGCCTTCTTTCCCGGCTCGCCGGTCCCCTCGGGGGGGCGAAGCAGACCTGTCAGAGGCTGTGGGCCTGTCCCTGCGCTGACGCAGCCAACTCCCACGAATGCTAGTTGCTCCCAGCAATGTGAATGACACGCGATTACATGCGCTGCTCTCCAACATAAGGACCCAAACCAAACATGGCCAGGGAGGCGGGGCACAAGGCCGCCATCTCTCACGCAGCCGCCAAGGAACAGGACTGGGCGAGAGCGGCTGCGGCGCCGATCAAGGAGAAGCGACAGCAACGCCAGTGCTGACGGGCTGCGCTCCGGGCGCTCGCCCCCGCGGAGATGAGAGAGATGAAGGCGGGCCAGGCCGCCGGACTCGCGGAGGACTCGGGATGGGGGCATGCCATTTCAGGGTTCGCTCAAGAAAACGGTCCTTAAGATAAAACACAGGCTCCCTCTGAGATCCGCTGGGGCATGCAGGACTCACCTTTGGTGCACTGCAGTATTCTTTGGAACAGAACTGGGTACTTGGTGATTCTTTGGGTTACAAGCAATATACACTCGGGGATTCCAAGCCTCCTGACGACGGAGCTGCTCATCTTCTTCTGCAAAGGAGCAAAGGAAAGGTCTGAACTGGCTGAGGAAGAAGGCTCTAGCGAAGGCGACAGTGCTGCTCTAGGCCAGAGAGGGCGTGGCGTTCACGTCAGCACCTTTACCTTCACGAAGGCCTGGAAGCGCTTATCCTTGGTGTAAAGGTCTTTGAAGTAGTTCACGGACTGGTTGTGCTGTCCACAGAACTTGCCGTACGTCTTCTTCAGGCGCTCTGCGTTCTCCCCTGAAAACTGCAGACAACAGGCCCGAGTCAGGTGTGAGCCAGGGCGCTAGATTCACATTACCCTTCTGCACGGCTCCCAGACCCCGTAAAACCTGAGACTGTGTCCTCCTAACCCCGCCCCGCCGAAGGATCAAAATGGTGCAGCAATATTGGAACAGTCTGGCAGCTCCTCGAAAAGCTAAAGATTAAGTCACCGTGTGACCCAGCAGTTCTTCTCCTAGACATAAATACATGTTCACACAAAAACTTGTGCGTGAATATTCAGGAGTATTAATCATAATAGTCTCAAAGTGGAAATAAACCACAATATTCATCAAAGGATAAATGGATAAAACACGAGTGATACACATGATGGAGTATTAGTCAGCTGTGAAAAGGAATAAAATACCGACAAACGCCACAGTACTCATCAGTCTTGAAAGCATCATTTTAACTGAAAAAAACCACTCACCAAGGATTGCATACAGCTTTGTTCACTTGTACAAAATGTCCAGACAGGCAACTCCACAGAGAAAGCAGTATAGTGGTTGCCAAGGGCTGGGGCAGAAGTTATAAAAAAGTTCTCAAATTGGGCAAACTGTCGGGCAGCCCCATGTATTTACTAAAAGCTACTGAGAATTGTGCACTTTAAATGGTGGATTATGTGGCATATGAATCATGTAACGATAAAGCTGTTTTTTACACACAGACATACTTAAAAACAACAAACACAAAATGTCACCGTACAACTGTGTTCTAACGCCATGTGTCATAAAGAGTAATAAAACAAGGAGAATCACTGGAAGTTTTTCATAAAACATTCAGTCTTAAAATTTCACCTTGGTAACAAATCAGACATCAGAAGCAGCCTGCTGCTGCTTGTTACCTACGCACCGTTTATCCCACTCGTCTCCGGCCAGCAAGCTGAACAGGGCCAGCCCTAATCACCCCCAGATGGGCGCCGTCTGTTCACCTGACGGCACCTTCGCTCCAGGGTAAAACGAGGTATCCTGTATGTGGTGCTAAGGGCACCACTAAGCCTCAGGTTTCACCGCGCTGAACAGCCCAGCAGGCAGCACAGACTCACCCTTAGCAGAAGTCTTGACGGATGGTTCAGGGCACCTCTTTCTGTTCCCCTCTACCCACAGAGCAGCTGGGGCAGCCCCCACCTCCAGTCTCACCAGCGGGGCCAGACAGCACAGGCCCAGGCCAGGGGCCACCGCCAGGCCAGCGGCGGAGCGCGGGAGAAGCGGCTCTCACTCCCAGCTGGCCACCCCCACCGCCAGGCCTGACTCTGTCGGCCCCGGGCCCCAGCACCCCCACCTGCGCCTGCTTCCGCTCCTGCAACACGAGCTGACGAGGCACAGGGGTCTGCGCCACAGCCGCCTGTGAGTCCCCGGTGCTTAGTGGTGCACAGTGAATACTTGACATGAACGAGTGAACGAACGAATGAATGAGGTGAGGTGTGGTGTACCAGCTCAAGAATACAAGGAAAGGACAAAATTCCCATTTTTCCAGCAAATGTTCCAGGGTCTGTCTGCCTCAACACTGAAGCAGAGGTTTGCCTGGGAAACGGAGCGTTTTTCCCCCCGTTTAGGGACAGATGTGATGTTACACCCTCTGTCAAAATTATGGTAGTGATTTTTTTTTCTCCAAAAGAATGTTTTAAGAAGAAACCATAAAAACGGTCTATGACAAGCACATCTGAATCAAAATTTTACTCCAACTGTTTCTGGACTAACCCACACCGTGCTGTGAGGAAAAGACGAGCCACGAGGTAATCTTTTCTGAAGGATTTACAGAGAGCTGCTTATTCAGCTTCATACTCAGTTGGTTCTGGATAAATATGTTCCTCTGACGTCAGGCCCGGGGTGAGACGTCCAGCAAACACTTCCGACGGCCTACACCACCCTGTGTCCGCAGACAGCACACAAACCCTCTCTGAGGAGGACAACCAACTCGACTGGGCACAGGCCTCACCCGCGAGACTTACTGTCAGACGCTGCGAGGCGAGAGCGCCGACGCCCGCACGCGCAGAGGGCCCCGAGCCTTCTGAGGAGCGGCCTTCGCGCTGAGCGGCGGGCTGGGACGTGACGGCGCCGCCTCGGAGGCCCAGGCCCCCCACCCTGAGGCTCACCTGGTTGACGAGCACGTCCCCCATCCGCTTGATGAGGAAGTTCTTCTCGCTTTTATCCACCAGAGACTCCTTCTTCCGCTCCAGGAGCCTCTGCAAGAACTGGCTGTGGATGCTGAGCAGCTCCCCCAGGCAGGGGAACAGCTTCTCCACCGTCTGCTGCTCGAAGAGCAGGTCGGCCATCATGCCCCGGCTGTACACGTCGCTCATGATCTTCAGCGTGCGGATGTGGTGCAGCTCCGTCTGCATCAGCTCTGCGGGAGGACAGGGCCGCTCACGGCGCCGCCTTCCCACACCCCGGGCGCTGCGGAGAGCCCGAGGGGCCCCCCAGCCCTCGACGGGCCGGCGCCCTTCCCGAGGGCACTTTCGCCTCCTTGCTCTGATTCTCACTCCCCCCATCACTCGCAGATGCTGGTCTCCGGGAGCGCCAGCGCCTTTCCTCTCCACTGTGCCCCCGTCCTGAGGGGGCGCGCACCCGGCCTAGGTTCTGGAGGGCAGACGACTACGGGGCGGGTACGGGGCTCTCTCTAGCACGGCTGCATAAACACACTCCCAGGGAGGACAACATTCAGTAAAATCAAAGGAAAGAAGCCAGGGCAAAAGAGCAAAGGACAGAAACAGGATGTCTCCGCACTGCGACGTTTTTATAGAAAAGTCGCTGAGCTGGGCAGGCAGAGCGGGGTCTCACCGTAGAGCACCTCTTGCCGTTTGACCACCTCTTTCTTCTGCTGTTTCAGGAACTTGCTGTCCACGATTCGGCTCCAGGACTCTGCTTCTAGCTGCTTCGACTCCATCTCAAAGTCTCCCATTAGCTGTCCTTCATTCATGTCTGTACCTACTCCTCAAAATACAAAAAAATGGGCATCAGAACCCTGGGTCGCTGAAATCTAAGACTTCTGTGCCAGGCCAAGAAGCTGAGCCCTTCCTCAGGGTGCTAATTCTGAAGACACAAACCCCCTGCGTTTCGATCGGACATGGCCACAAAGAGCACGTTCCAGTATTAGGAAAGAAGCAATTCTTGAAGGACTTACAGTCAAGACTTTGGTGCAGACTGATAAAAGTGACCTTGATCAAACAAGATCAAGACATGACTCCCTCGTGAAGAAGGAACCACTGACCGTACATGGCAAGAGCCAGCACTGAACGGACGAAGTCTAGGGCAAGAACAAGACTTCAGCAGGGCACGCCCACAGCCAGCCAGGGCTTCCTTCAGCAGACAGCAGCCGACAGCTGGCATGTCTGTGGACCGCCTCATCTGCACACAGCTTAGCGAACCATCCCAGGAGGCGGGGCGGGCAGGCACATGGATCCGTTCACAAAATCCAGGGAGCGCCACGCCCCCAAACATACAGAACGAGGCCAGGGCCCTCAGTGCTCACCCTCATCATTGAGAGATTCTGTGGACTCGTTGACCTTGCTGATTTTATTTAGTGAGTCTGTTGAGTGAGACAGGAATTTCCAGGTGTTTGACATGGTCTCATCATTGCCAACTCTGGAGACAAAAACACACGCCATCAAATACACTGGTAAGCTGTGGTCTGTATTTCCAAAACGAGGACCTTAGAATGGCAGTTGGTTGTAAGTACTACAGAGAATGAACACAGGTTACTTTTGCCAGGTTCCCAGCAACATGTAACATGAACTGCTAATGAAGGGTGGAGGCATTTAATACCCCTGCAAACTTGAACTTTCTGAGCTCTGGAGTTCTTTTCTAAATGACAGGTAGCCAGAAGCTCTTGTCTCCCTGGTGAACATATTACATCAGGAATTTCTGCTTGAAACACTGTAACCGCTTCATCAGTTTTCCCTGTTCCCTAAATAAAGACTGAGCATTGATGTTGATCTATATTCTTCGGACTGACTTAACCTCAATTCACCATCACAGAACAAATGTTTATGACACAAAAGCAAGCAAGACTCATTTAAACCTTCAATTTTACCTGAAGGCTAACTATTAAAAAGTCATGCAAACAAATTTGGTCACAGCTTTGAAAAGTAGGCCTTTGGATAGTGAAAATAGAAAGACAAAGTAAAAATACCTGAAGCTTTTCTTTTCTTTTTCTTTTTTTTCTTTTTTTTTTTTTTTAGGAAAAGCACCCACTAGTTAGCACAGAGGCTAGAAAACACAGCAGGGTTTGCATCCTGGAGTTAAGACTGCTCTCCGGTCTGGGTGCAGCGAGGGGCAAGGGGTGTTTTGAGTCCTACATCTGAGATGACTTCTTGACCCAATGGCAAGACAGCCCCCTTGTCCAAAACAGCCAGTAACATCACAATCAGCCTGTGCCAGCCTCTGACCAGCCCGGGCCGCAGCAGCTTTAAGGGACCAAGGAGGCACTCAGCACAAACAGGTGAGCGGGAGCCCACTAATCTCGCCCATGAAACCAATTTAAGAGTCGAGGGACGGATGGAAAACAGATTTAAAAGGAAGAACAACAAAAAAATCCCCAGGTTTGCCTGGAAAAAAAAAAAAAGGCACCATGTGCAAAGGGAAGTGGTCACCAAAGATAAAGAATCATCCTCTTCGTACTGGCACGTCTCATTCTGATCTAAAAACGCGGAGTATTTACACCGCGGGCTCTTTGCAGGCAGGGCTGACCGTGTACAGGGGCGGAGGGTGACCTGCCCCTGGTGGCCGCGTGGACATGGACCCGCGAGCGCCTGTTCTTCCTGGGGCTGCCCTGCACCCTCACGGTTAATTTCACGTGTTTGTTTCTAGGGGATCTTTCAGCCAAATGACACAGCTCTGTGTGTCTGCAGGTTCCCGCTTACCCAGCAATGTTCTGGATGGAGACACTTTTGGAGAGTGAGACGCTGTGCTGAGACCGCCGACCAGCAAACAGCGGGGTGGAGGTGGTCTCGTCGGCCAGCAGGACCGCGGAGCGGGGGCGCTCCTTGGGCTGGGAGGCTGAGAAGGCAGAGAGACACCCGCTAAGCGTCACTTCTCACACTCCTGGTTCCGACTCACAGTCGCCAGACAGAAGGAGACCGCTCTAAACAGACTTGCTCAGAGAGTGGGGTAGCGCAGAAACTCCACAGCAGCAATCTGGAAGGATCTATAGACATCGCAAACACCCACACCCTCTGGCCCAGTAAGTCCATCTTGGGATATGTTCATTTCACGAGACATGCTTGTACCTGTCTGAAATGACATCTGTCCCATGTTCTTCAATGGAATATTGTTGGTTAAAGTGGAAGACTGGAAAGACTCAAGGGAGGAGCAAGAGATCAACAATAATGGTGTATCACAGACAGAATCCCACTGCGGCTTTAGAAAATGGGGCCATTCTTTTCACTGATAGAAGTGCAGCGTGTGCAAACGATACACGTCTCCAAGTAAGGGGATGGGGAAAAAGGAGCAAAGTGCATGCAGATTATCTTTTAAGTTTAGAAGAAGGAAAAAAATCAATCCAAATTGGTATTTTATTTAATAAAGAAACTTTGGAAAGAAAGATTATAAAAGAAAAATAATTATCCGTGGGCTAGAATGGAGATGAGGGTAAAGAATTATATAAAAAAATTATATGAAATTAGGCAATGAGGGTAAAGAATTATATGAACGTATCCTACATTTAAAATTTCAAACTACTGGGCCTCCCCGGTGGCACAACGGGTTAAGCACTGCGCTGTGGAGCTGTCGGCAGCTGCGGCGCCGAGTTTGAGGTCCGCCCGGGGAGAATCCCACATGGCGCAGCAGACCGCTCCTGCCTGGCCCGCTGCTCCCCTCAGCAGTGTGTTTCCGTCCATCTGCCTGCTCTGCTCCCCGCTTTGTCTCTGGTGAACTCTCTCACTACCCCACGCCTCTGGCCTGTACCCCAGCTTGTATGCATAAATAAAATCTTTAAAAAAAATTTTTTAAAATAAAATTTCAAACTATTTCAAAACAAGATCGAAAGAACTTTTGGGCTGAAAGGCAGCTCAGAGACCACTCCAGCACTCTGCTTTGGGAATGACGCGCCCTCCAGCGCCCCTCAGACAGGCAAGTCACCGCCCTCCGGGGCTGCGGGGCGGCAGCGGGTCCACACACTGCACCAGCTGCCCACGTGCCCTCTGCACGCTGAGAATGCAGGTCGCCCGGATCCTTCCACGCACAGAGGAGGACACAGACACGTTTCATGTCACGTAGCCGATTTGTTCTCAAACTGTATGTTTCTCCTTAACGTGACCGAAGGGGAAGCTGGAGGGCTGGCGGGGCGCTGAAGTGGTCACACCAGCGCCCTCATGGCTGAACGCCTGCCCCAGACTCGAGCTGCGCCCTCTGTCCGTCCCCAGGGGGGCCCAGAGCCACAACTTTCCCGTGTTTCAGGATGATGTAATTTAGTGAAAAATAACCCCCGATTTCCAATTTCAATTCTACACAGACGGTGATACAGTGAAACACCAGCACCTACACCAGACCCTCGCCGCCAGCAGCACACGAGGAGCGGGGCTGGGGCGCGCCCAGCAGAGCCTGGGCGCATCCTCGGGCTCAGAAGGGAAGTCGGGGGCAGACGAAATCCAGCGGAGGAAGAAACACTGGGGCTAGGAGAATGGAAAGGACATGGATAGGCCAGAAAGACAAAGGGACTTCTTGGTGGGGAGAAGTGTCTGAACGGAGGCAGAAACAGCCACGGCGTGCTGAGGTGAGGAGACCAGCAAAGGGCAGCGCGTGCAGGACGTGCCTGAGGGGCCAGCGGGTCGCCGGGAGCCAGAGGGAGCCGCGGGGGCGGGGCGCTGGCGTGAAGAACTACTTTATGTGGCGGGCAGCATGAGGCGGGTGTAAATCAGCCCTGCCTCGCTTGAAGCGGATCCCTGTTCCCCTCAGGCACGCGGCTTCATCTCCAGGCCTCACGTCCGCGTTTCTGACGGCCGCAGCCAACGCTGACCCCGACAGGCTGCAGGCAGCCTGGTCTCTCAGTCTGACTCCCACCCCACGCTGTCATCGCGCTTCCCCAGAGGAGACAGCGCAGGGGAGCAGGGCTTACACCTCTAGGAAGTGGCGGTGCAGGGCCCAACCCACACCCCAGCCAGGCTCCTGGCAAATCTGGAATCACAATACTTAGGCTCACTCATGGGGCCAGCAGTATTTTGTTCATAAAGAATGAGGCATGAAACGGGTATTTGCTAAAAAGGGCAAATGTTACTTCATCTTATTTCTGAAATAAGGGACAGCATCAGAGGAAAGAGTTTCAGGGACGATGAGACGCGTGAACGACGGAAGTGGGTCTGTGTTTAGGGTAAGTCGCAGGCCCACAACACCGACGCGACCAGCTCATGCGTCTCCGGGACTCACAGACCGCGCAGGGGTACGGGCTGGCGAGGCCATTCTGGAGCTGTCTGGGAGGACTCAGAGAGAGCACGGGCTCAAGTTCACGTGTGTGTCGGAATCACACGGAAGAGCAATGAGAACACAGGTCACCGGGCTCCACCCCTGGGGTTTCTGATTTAGCAGGTTTGGGGAATTTGTGCTTCTAATGGATTTAGGAATCAGGCTTCGGAAAGACACTGCTACAGGTTTCCACTGAGCCAATGAAGACGCTCTTGCGCGTGCTTTATGGTGGGAGTTGAAAAACCTGAGGGGTCCTCGGGGCAGTGGCCAGTAAAGTGTGGTAGCTGCTTTTAAGGAATTCCACGGGACAGCCTGAAACCAGCTTACGTGTGACAACGACGTCACAGCGCCAGACGCGTTGGCGGGAGAGAGCAGACTGGACGGAAGTCAGTCACCATCTGATTTAAAGTCAGCATACACGACAGTATTTCCAGAGAGAGAGACAAGACTAAAGCTACAGCAGATCAGAGAGACACACACGTAACAGACTGAGCGGGTGCAGAAGAGGGGAGAGGAATGAGATGAAGAAGCGAAAGGGCGGAAATTAAACCAAGGGGGAACCTCCCACAGGCGGGCGATGAGGGTGCGGGGGTGTGAGTCACTCCATTCCAAGCGTCACCTGAGGCCCCAGGCAGAGTGTACTGCGGTCTGGAGAGGCGCTGGGAGCCGTGCAGGGTCACGCGCTTTGACACATTGGGCCAAGGTGCTGCCTGTTAAGCCGAAACACAATTCCGGAACCCCCCAAGAGGACGCGATGGGCTGGGCCTGCGGTCTGTGAAGCTGCAGCCCTCCCCAGCTGGCCCCGGGATGGGCGTGCCCGCCTCCATTAAGGATGCGGAGGAGACTACGAAGCAGGTCTAAGGCCCGGCCCAGGGTGTGGGAGGCCCGGGGAGGTGGGCTGAGCGACTTACTCTTGTTTCTCATAATGACTGTGGGCAGTGATGACGAGTCGTGCGCCTGGAGGCTCCCTTTGGGCTGCTGGAGAAAGAAAAAAGACAGACATGAAGTCCGTATTTATGATTTACCTTCTGTTACATTCCAAGAAGCCCAGCCAGGAAGAGAGGCCCCTGCGCCCACGTGCCAGCTCTGTTCCTCAGCGCACGGGTCCCCACCCAGACACCCCCACTGGGCGCCCCCAGGACAGAGGACCAGCCCAGTTCACAGAAGCAGCACGTCCTATTCAGAGGTCAAGACTCCAGTGCTGATGGCCTGGCGAGGGGGCGGAGAAGGACGCGGCGCGTGGGGCCTGCCCGTCCCGGTCCGTCGCAGCCGCTCAGCTCACCAGCACCTGCATCCAGCCCCAGTCCCAGCCCCACGGCAGTGGAGCCGGACTCCAGCCGGAGCGAGGGCCCGACGGGAGAACCACAGCCCCGTGTCGAGGCTGGCGAGTGCGGCACCTGCAGTCCAGCGGGGAGCCAGGCGCACGGGGAGCCAGGCGCAGAGCTAGTCCTCTGCGCACCGGGCCAATGGTGCCGAGTGTGGACCTCAGACCAGCACATGCAGCAGCATCGGGGAGCTCAGCAGAATGCGAGCGAGTTCCTGGCCTCAACCTAGAATCGGAGACTCTGGGAGTGGGACCCAGTAAGCAGCCCTGGAACAGCCCTCAGGTGACTGAGTCGGAGGCCACGGCACCGGACACGCGTGTGCGTTAGTGACGGCGCGCACGGCACGCTGAGCGTCTGTGCAGACGTAGCTGGAGCGCGTTCCTGACACGGGACAAAAAGACGGCCTGGGCTGGATGGCTCCACCTGAGGAGTCTGCACCTTTGCAGCAGCTTGCTGAGGCCAGGCCCACCAGACAGCGGGCACTGCCTGTCTGTGACCTGGGCTCAGGGCCACGCTACGCGCCCCACGGAGCAAAGTGCAGACTGGACAGACTGCCTGACCTGACACCCCCCGGCCCCGAGCCCCCCATTCCACTAGGTGCCCTGCTGGCCCCAGAGGAAGATGCCCAGGTGTGAGAAGCAGAGAGGGCCTCAGACACGGTGAAGAAGCCCCTTCACCAGCAACGCCGAGACACCAAAACCAGAGAGCTGGGTATTTAACACGGAGAAGTTCGGAAACACTCCATTTTCTCCCAGTCCCAAACTTCCAAGTTAAGATAAGCCGTCACTTTATAGACAAAAAATTTTTGGTTATTTTGGTCTCAAAACTTATACCAGGGGATTATAAAAGAAGCAGAACCACAAGGTCAGCTCTCTCACTCCCAAAGATCTTACAGCTTAAACCCTTTAATTTTAATCGGAAACGTCTTACCTTCATTTTGACCTTTGCACAGGGGGCCAGATTCTCCCGACAGCTTTTGTGGACAAACGCACTGCAGCCTGAAAGGAAGCAAACCCAGCGGGGGTCAGCGGAGCTGGGAGCTGACTTCGCGAGCGGCCGGGGTCTCCCAGGCAGGTCACGTGTGTCTGACCGTGGCCTCTTCTGGGAAGCCAGCCCGTGACGTCATTCGGAGGAGAAACAAGAGCAGATGTGATTTCTGGTTAACAGAAACTAGAAGTCTGGAACTCAGGCAGGAAGTGGAGCGGCTACTAAACTAAAAGTAAAAGTATCTGCCACCCACCTGAGTCAGCTTAAGTCTGAGTCACAAACACACACGCGGACCAGGTCCCTGCTGGAAGGTGCAGTGTGGGTCTGAGGCCTGCCTATTTCTGCCCCTATGCTTGGGATCTGAGCTCCCCTGAGCATTTCAAAACCCACCCGAGCCAAGGAAGGTCCTCAGAACTGCCCCAAAGAACTTTGGGAAGGCTGACCCGAGAGGGTGGGAGGCCTCCTGTGAGAGGAAGCAGAGATCTCAGTTTGCCAAGGACACTCAATTCTTGCTGCTCACAGGGGGCAGGCCCAGCCCTCGGGGCCCCGAAGGGTCAGTGCACCCTGACTGCTGTGCTTTGTGGAACAGAACTGTGCCAGGCCGCCAGCGTGAAGCAGAAGCAAGCAGGAGAGCTGGCTGTGGGGACGAGGTCAGCCTTCACGTGGCTGTGGGGGGAGCAGTGGGGTGGGCAGGGGAGACCAGGAGGGTGACGGGCAGCTTCCCAGCCCCAAGGTCTCTTCCCTTCCTTCCGCAACAGTGCGGCGCCACCTGAGTCACAGGTCTCTTCCACAGCACCCCGATCACGTTGCATTGTGATTGTTTTAAGGTTTTCTCCTTCCCTGATGCTTCCAGGACAGGGCCCCCACCCACCCGCCACAGCTGAATCTTGTGCTGAGTCTCTAGCACAGGTCATGACTCATGGTGCCTATTTACATGATCTCAGACCTTCGTCTATTTTATGCAAAGTCAGGTGCCCCAACCCTTGATGAAATGTGAAGTGCCAACTTGTTGACACCCAAAGGGCCGCAAGAGGAACAGCTATCAAGCTGAGTTTGGTTTAGGCCCTGGCTCTACTAGCTAGTGAAACTCTATGCAGATCCCTTCTCCAGAGGCCTCAGTTTCCTCATCTATAGAAAGAAAGGAGGGGCACCATGTCCTCCCCTCTCCTACCTGGGGTTCAGCAAGACACCACATGCTCCTTTTCTTGCAGAGAGAACTTTTCAAAGTAGGTTCTGCTGGATTGTTCCCTAAGTTTCATGCTGCAAAAGCGGTTTTCACTGTAACACTTTGTGTGCCGGTGCCCTTTAAATTTACCAGCCCTTGGGGCTGGCTGTTTTCTGTGCCACCGCGTGAGTGGTAGAAGCATCCAATAAAACACACACAACTGAACTACTGGACATTGAAAAGACTAATATCTCTCATAAAACACCTTACACTTTCACCAAAACAATGTGTGAAACTTCTAGACTGAGTACGATCGAAGAAATAGCTCCTAATAGTTACAAATAAATCCACCGTGGCGTGAAAAACCAGAGACTAGATGAACACGTATTAAATCGTGAGCGGCCACTGATACTGGTGACAAAAACACGTACTAATACGTGCGCGGACCACAAAGTGTTCAGTTGTTTGAGTCATCACCAGGGCAGACCCGAGTGAGGATACGCCAAGAGGACGTGGTGAGCAACAGCTCTGCCCGCAGGAAGGCGGCGGAGCCCCCACAAGCGGCCTTCAGAAGCTGCTTTCATCACCAGGGCGGCGCGGACTTGACTAGCCGCAGTCCGAGGCTGGGGTGAGGCTTGTTCTGGTTTTTATTCCTGGGCGGGTCGTGCCTCCTACCGAGCCAACTCCACCCACGTAACATTCACCGTCTGGTCATCTTTTGGCTTTAATAAGCCAAAAGAGACATTCAAGTTCATTTACAAAAGCAGCATGGGGAGAGGTTCTCCTGGAAAAGCCTCCTAAGGAAACCAAGCAAGGGAGAAGCCTGAGGGTCCGATCCCAGTCCCAGCTGCAGCTGCCACTGTTCTCCCCTCCAGGAGCCGACCTGGCTGCGAGGAGCCACTCTCCTTGTCACTTTTATGGCGTGCTCAGGGCCATTTGACTGAAGTTGTGAAGCTGCCGCAGGAGGTACAGCAGGAAAGAGGTTCCAGATCACTGAATATTGATGGCAGGGTTTCTGAGCGACACCCCTCCGGCACCTTTGCAGAAAGAAACCCCTGGGGAGTGAGTAACTTATTCTAATCAGCAAAAGGAAACATTTTGAGCATATTTTCCTTAAGAACTGGAAACCACTGACCCACACTCATTTGTCTGGCTCTTTGCTAAAGGGTACACTTTGATAAAGTAAGTGAGAAAGAAGCAGAATCACAAATGGAATCCACATAAACCCCCGGGGTGCCGAGGCCCTGAGGCCTGTACAAAACGCCGCGGAACTCGTGCTCCAGGGTCTGCACGCCAGTGAGCTGTGGCTGAAGACGTGAGGCCCCGCCAGCCACCCGTCTTCCAGAAAGAGTCAAGGAGGCGACAGGGGGCAGGCCATTTGTCTCTCTAGATTTGTATTCAAAACTTGTTGCCTTCTTGCTTCCCCTTAAATCTCCAATGGCTCCCCGTTATCTTAAAGGCAAAGCGCGAACTCAGTTCGGAAAGGCCTCTTCCGTGGGGGCGCCAGCGCATTCCTCTGGCTGCCGTGGCCCCTTATCCCGCCCACCTGCTGGACCCACAGGGCGGAAAGCGTACTGGGGTGGCGGTAACTCTTTATTCGGTTCCGAGTACGACTGGATGCCCCTCCCCAGTTCTCCCCTGTCCCGGGAAGGGCTGGCTCCCTCTCCAATCGTGCAGACGGCTGGCACCACGGAGCTGCCGGACCCAGGCCCAGAAAGCGCCCGCCTTCCCGTGCAGCCCTCACAGTCCCTGCTCTGCTGGGGTCTTTCAAATCCATCTTCTCTAATCCCACCCCTCCGCCCCCCGGCCCCTGTCTCACCTATTTATCTTCAGAAGAAGCTCTTGTTCACCCCATTCTACTTAAGCCTCAAAACATGGGCGATGAGCATCTGAGGAAGACTGATGAGTCCCTGAGAGGACGAGGAAAACCACACATTCCGAAGGGAGGATAAATGTAGCGCCACACATAGCAACACTACCTAAAAATACCGAGAGCTCCTCATTAAACAGTAAGGAAAAGACCAAGAATCTAGAAAGAAAGCAGATGATGCCGCCGAACATGCCACTGGTGCAGAACAGGAACTGCGCTCAACAACTCCGCACACAGAGCAGCGCGGCCCGGAACGACCTCACCTCACACCCCGCCAGATGCCAAGAGGAGGCTGCCAGCGCAGGGGCCGGGCGGACTCGCCGCCTGGGGAGGCTGCTGGAGACTGGCAGGTAAAGTGGAAGCACCCAGCGAGGTGAGGGCTGCCCAGAGGAGAGGCGCCTCCCTCCTTTACACACAGCCTGGCGGCCAGACACACTCGCAAGGACGCTCCGCGAGGCGCAGAGATCAGAAGTGCCCATAAGACGCAGCGGTGGGGCGGGTGCTCCGGTCCGTAAAGAAATGCCACAGGCGTGAGCAGTCAACACCCAGACCCATCTGTTCACAGGCTGAACCCCAGAGGTGCCATCTACACGGACCAAAATCAGACGGAACGTATGCACCTGAGGTAAGATGCTGGAACCCGACCTACGCAAACACTGACTTCTTGCTTATTGCTGGGGCCCTGGGAAAAGCAGGACCGACAGGGAAATAGGAATCCATCTTTCCCTATAATGGTTTCTGTCTTATCTTTAATCTAAAGCAACTATGACAAAAATGTTGCCTTTTTTTTTTTTCATTTTGAGCGGTGGGTATTTGTTAAAAGAACCACCACATAAAGTTCTAACATACTTTCGAGTTTTTTGAAATTCCTTATAAACATCTCCTTGTCCTTTTAGGAAGTCAGTCACATCTGTGATAAACTAAGAACATTTTCAGTTCGATTTTACTGTCTCAGATTCCAGTTACAAAAGTGCATTTTCTCCTTGCTTTCCTGAAAATCAGTAACAACTCAGGCACCTGTGCCCAGTAGCAGAGGTGGGGGACCTGCCGGAGAGCTGGCCAGTAATCCTGACCCTCGGGAGAGACAGACCTTGGTCCACGCTCCGCTCTTCCTCACAGTTGCATCACCCCCTGGAGAACTAGGCAATGGTGATTTCTGAGGAAGTGGGGATTATCATCTTAAACAGAAGTTAATAGTAGCCAAGGTCTCAGGCCAATGTCTGAAACTGAAAAAAATTCCAATTGATGAATCACAAAAGCAGAAATAATGTTTTAAATGTGCCCTTTTACTAAGCAACTTATCGCATAAATTCGCTTTTTAATTAACATGTCCCGAAACCCACAAGCTGAACTTTACAATATGGCCACAAGTCTTCATGGTAAACAGCTAACATGGGCGTCTGCTCAACAAACTGAAGCACTGACTTGAAAACGGTCGGCTCGTCACCCAGTCGGCCTAACCCGGTCATAGCACCCGTCTGAGTGTGTCGGGGTGATCAGGAACTCCAGCCCCACTGACATCAGCCTAAGTCATGAGGTTAAAAATGTAATGCTCTGTTTTGGAAAACAGCTGGTTACCAAGAACATGAGAACTGAAGACAAATCTAATACATTTTCAAGCTCTTCTGCCACAAACCATGCCACATTGTTAGGGAGATCACAGAATTGGCCTGTATTTTTTTTTTTTTTTTTTTTTTAAGATTTCCTAATAGCAGTAAGCAAATGCTTTCATTTTTCAAAAAGGCCTCAGCACAGTGGTTTATGGGAATGGAGCCGACCCCTAATTAGGTTCCTCTGACTTAAAAACAAACAGTTCGACCTTCAACTACTTCTTTTTTCAGTGCAAGGAGGCATAGACAACACAACGCGAAGCGAACAAGCCTGGCTGGGAACTCCCTCTGGTGGCCGCTGCGCTGTTTGAACCTCTGCCTCCAACCACCACAGCCGACCTTGGGGACCATATCCCAGCAGAGGAAGAAAGCGACCTGTTTGAGAGACGAGCTCAGAGGACGAGCGTAAACGGGGCTCTCCCCACAGAAGGACACAGACCTAAGTAAGGCCTCACAGAGCCACCGAAGGGCACTGCTAACGGGGCTGCCTGTGACAGCAAGGGCCCACCGCCCCAGGCCCCTCAAGTGGTTGGTTGGGGGGAGAGGGGATCTCCCCAGGCTTCAGTCCATGGTCATCACCAACACCAAGTATGCGGCAGAGCTCTTTTCTGCCCATAGAAACACACCTGAGCAGCACAATGGACCTGGGAGAAAGTCCCTGACCCTCCTAAGGACACAGGCTGCAAAGACACCTGTAAGGACAGGAGGGTGCAGCTTGTCCCTATCAGTCAGGTTTAACCAAGAAACAAAGCCACTGAAGTGCAAGCACTTTAGAAATATATGTTCCACATTTCTCTCTGCAACTTCTTGCTTAAAGCCTTCGGGGAGTGTGAGGTACTGCCTGTTTTGACTGATAGAGCTCAAGATACAAAAGGCATGTGTGATGTTCTGGGTGGCTGGTGTAATAACCGCAGTACGATGCACAAACCCAGAGGAAAGCCACAAAAGAGAGCCCCGTCATCTTAGCTGGGGCCTCTGAACAGCCGTTTTCTTAAGAACACTGGTAAACAGAGCAGCAGCTGAGTGTGCTGGGCTGGACTGAGCTGACTCCTGCTGCTTAGTTGGTCTCCTGCCTTCCTCGCCTCCAAACAACAAACTTCCTTTCTTCGATCAGCCATATGTATTTTACTATCTCACATAAGCAGTCAACTCTAAATGCCAGAAAACTGTTTATCTAGAGAGTTGCCTTTCTAGATAAAATCCAAAGCAAAATCCAACCATCGCATACATGCTAAGCTCCTTTTTCCTACTTAGATAGCAGCTGGTCTACTTGTTTATTTTTTTAATCAAGAGAAACAACCTACCACAAAAGTACTCAGAAGCTGCTAACACAAGAGAAAATAAATCAACAATAATCCCAGTATCATTTTACATCTGCTTAAAGCAAACCAAACCACTGGCAAAATCCCAAAGTCCAAACACAACAGATTCCTTACTCTGAAGAACTCCACCGAGCGTTCCCAAGGCCAAATTATTTGTGGGATCTGGAAAGAACAGTTGATTATTCAAAGAAAGCTTTATAAAACTGCTGAAGTAAGGGATGGGAAGACAGTTCCTTCCCCATGAAAGTCACCTAATCCTAAAGCAAGAGGAGGGCTTTCAGTGGGGGGCTGAGGGAGAAGAGGGGGATCAGGGAGGGGAGGAGATGGATGCCGGGTTTCTACTAAGTTAAATCACTTCGAACCAGGCCTGCCGGGGGAGTCAGTCTTTGCTTCCACTGTGTGGCTTCCCTCTCCTGGGCTCTGGCCCCCGAGGAAGTCTGCGGGCTCTGCCCCTGCTGTTTCTAGTGTGTGGGCACGACCGTTTCCACAGCTGCCTCTGGACACCCACTTGTTTAAAACACCCCGTCCTACTGACTCTCCAAGTATCTGCAGGAGAAGGCCACACGACGTGACTGAGGACATTTGGGACACAGGCACACCTCCACGCCGGCCATCGTGACGCATCACCGCGATGGACTCTGGCTCATCTTTCTAAACCAAGAGTCAGACCTGGCTGAGCAGCTGCTTGGGGGTATGATGCTCCAGGGGTAAGCAAACTGGGTCACCTTAGACCAAAAAGGAAGCTAGGAGCACAAAGATTTCCCAGGAGGCAAGTGACTGGAGGGACGCCACATTTCCTGAGACTCCCAAGGAAGATCCTGAAGATGAGGGGGGATGGAGGGAAGGGAAGAGATCCTGAGTCCCCAAATTACTCACAGTTTCCACTTCCGTTAAGATAGCAGATGGTGCTTCATGCACACAAACATCACTGCAGGCTGTTCTGCAGGAAGCTGGCGAGAATCAGCCATTACTTTTGTTCCTCTGGGAAGATGACTACATGCTGTTCCTTGGCTCTCAAGCCCTGCCTTTCCCCCTTCTTTTTGTAAATGGCAGGCTGCACAGTCACACGCAAACCTTAAAGCCACCACTAAATGCTGAGCCTATTTCAATATTACCTCTGGAATGGAGTGCAAAGCAGTGGCTGCAGCAGGGAGCACCTCGGTTTCGGGGTGGCGTGGCATGCAAATTACAAACGTACTTCTGAGCCTTATATGAGTGTTAGGGTAACAATCCGGCCAGCCTATCAAAGAGTTTTTGTTCTGTGATATTTTTCAGTTTAAATTTCGAAAACATTAATTCTTCCGCTCCCCCCTTTTTTTTCCTGAGCAAGTAACAACCAGCTGGTGACAGGTCAAGCTATCCACGAATAAGGGACTGCCGGCAAGGAGACCGGGAACGCCCACCTGGAAATGGACCCTCGGACAGAAGACTCTTGTGATGACCCGCTGCCCCTGTGCCCACAGAACGCTTTGGTTCCAAAAAAGCAGGCTCCATGCTCCTTGGGTAACTCAATATTAAAATGTGCAAGTTAAACCAAAAAGTCCCACCCTATGAATAAACACTGTTAGCATACAACCAGCACCCAACCTGCTATTTTACTGGTTTTCTACTTAGAAAATATCTTAAATATTTTTTACACCGTAATCAAAAATGAAAAATGCTTAGGACAGAGTTTTGAGCTCAAGTTTTAACTTTTACTTTTAAAATCACTGAGGACCAAGGAGCTGTTTGTGAGGGACCCAAATGCAAGCATGGGCAAGACGCAGGGCGCGTGCGCCTCCCACGCCAGCCGCAGCACCACTCACTTCCGTTCTGAGTCCCCCGGGGCTGCTCTGTATCCTGGACCTTGAGCATCTCCAGCGGTGCCTCAGACCCCCTCTCCGGAAGAAATGCACACGGCATGGCACATGGGATGGGCGACACAGCACCCAGCAGTCCGGCAGGCTGTGGTGCCCTGGCTGCGCTTCACCAGGAAGGGGGTCTAGTGAAATAACTTCTATTTACATTTAACAGGAAGAGGGGGCGAGAAATCAAAACTGGGCTTTGGATGCGCACATTTAAAAGCGGGGTGTTCTCCTGCACTATAGGGAATATTTTTGCTACGTGACAAACAACAAGCCAGTTGCAGGTTTAGTTCTTAGTTTTTAAAGTCTGGTTTAGACAAAGACAGACTACGGTCAAGGAGGGCAAAATTCCAATGTTTTAACCTAGAAATAATGTATATACAAAGTACCTACGGCAGTACAGGATTAAGCCGATACGGACATTAATGAGACAGACAGCTTTTTCCAACACGAATTAACTGCAAAGTTGTCTGGAGCTGGTCACGACAAGCGTCACCCACTCACTGTAACCATAAACCAGTGGTCCTCAGCTTAATGGTCTAGATTCTGTGGGTCTTCAGAAAGTATTCCCACCCCTTTCGTCCCTAAACCTTCTTAGAATGTCTCACGTCACAATGCAGAAGTAAGGGCTGGTGGGATGAGTTGCCCCGCTCTCATCAGGCGATGCTGCCAGAAGCAGCCGCGAGGCAGCGCTCCCTCAGCCTATGTGAAGCGGGCAGTTTTCAGCAATAATCCTTCTCTTTGCCTGGTAAATTTCTGAATCAAATACTAACATGCTTTGCTCTTTCACTGGAAACCACCTGACAAATAACCAGAAAACCCTTTGGAAGAATCAGTGCACCAACGCTTACGTTTAGTTTTAACTCACACCCATGCTACAGAAGTATGTTCTTCAAAAATTCACAAACAGAAGCATAACATACAATCTTGGCCCACGCAACTTCTTGCCCCTAGCTTCTTTCTTCAATCGGCGACAGTCTGGTGTATGTCTTTTTTAGACCTGCTTTTATATTGACATAAACAGTCACTGGTCACCTCTTTGCTTGCTGTAAGTGCGGGTCACCCAGACGCTCCCCTGGTGGCCTCTCGCCTTCCCAACGGGTCTGCACGCCATCTCCGCGCCTGCAGAACTAGTCCAGCGCCTGGCCTGTGGGCTGAATTCCTATCCCACTTTTGGGGCTGGAGTTTCAGTGGTGCACAGCCACACCCCTTCTTTATGTGTTGTCCAGGGCTGCGCTGGTGTCGGGATGGCAGCGCTGATGAGTCACCACAAACACCTGAGGCCCACACAGTCTGCCATAGCCAGGACTCCCTGCTTTAAAGGGCACACTTCCTGACCTTGTTCTAGCCTGTTCTTTTGAATGTGGATCCCAGTGTCCCCTCAAATGACTACACTCTTTGATTAACGGACACTTAGATGTCTCTTCATTTTTCTGCATCCTGAATATTGCTGCAATGAGTGAGCACCAAGCTGAAGTCATCAAGATTTCCAAGATAATCACACACACTCTTCTTACTAAAGCCAAGAGAAGTCACCGTCCTCCTTTACAACAAATATCAATTACGACAGTGCACGGAGGATGCCAAACACTGAGAAGCTTGACAAATATGATGGGTATGAACTCTCTGTAGGTATAGGACATGGACGTAATCTTTTGTTAAATACACACCCCCAGCGAGCGAGCCGCTGTCCTGGGAACCACATTATTCCAGGCCTGAGAAGCTGCCGCACAGAAGCCGGGATGCCGACTGCTGACACCCTGCTGGTCCCCTAGGAAAGAGCCCTATCAGACCCCAGCTCCGTAACAAAAATGCCGGGGGTGGACAGTGACAGTGTCTCACTCCAAGGGCACACTGCACTCACTAGGGTGCTGCAGTGGCTCGCTGTTTCCTGCTGGGCCGCATGTGAAGGAGACACGGAGCGCCCTCTGCCCACAGGGTGTGTAAAGCCAGAATGTCTATGAGCCCCCCCGCCCCCCCGCCCCTGCTAGGTGGGCAAGGAACAAACGGGCAGGGCGACCGGGCGAGCACAACAGGCAGAGCAACAGCCCGCGACAGCCTCCGAGCCGGGGCACAGAGGACACGTGTGGCTGCGTGCTACCTCCGCGCACCTTCTCCTCTACACAGAGAGCGAGCAAGTGAAATTATTACTGCAGTAACTCTGCATCTGCCTGAGAAACATTAAAAAACTTCAAGTTTCAATCAGTTAACTAATTTTAGTAACAAACCACTCAGGATCCTCCACAGAAATGACTGGGAGTAAGACCACGCCGGACAGCCTGGCCCAACGAGTGTCACGGGGCTGTGGGATCAGCCTGGCTGAGGGCAGGCGTGACGTCAGCCACCTAGGCCTTTGGGTGACAAAGCTGGGCGCAGGGCAGCGAGATCTCCAGGCTGGTCACTCCTGATGGGAAACAGCCTTTCCGACAACTTGGCGTGTGTGGAAAAGACTATTATTACCTTCTGTGTGTACAAGAGAAAATCTGGAATGTAGTGCCTTAGACGGGGTCTACAAATGACAACCTGTGACCAAGTCTGGCCCCCACACTACACATGGTTCTTACACTTTTCAAATGGCTGAAAACAATCGGGATCATTAGCACTCTGCGGCACCTGGAAGCGGCCTGAAATTCACATTTCCCTGACCACGAATGACATTTTCCTGGCACGCACCATGTCGGCCGCGGTCCGTGACGGCTTCTACACGGAGGGCAGTGGCAGTGACTGCCCTTACGGCCCGAAGCCTGAGACTTCACCACTCTCTGGTCCTCAGCCGAGGAAGCTGACTCTGTCTGAGAGCATCTTGTCAAAACCAGGAACCAGGCTCAGCCAACAGCCGCTGGCCCTAAGGTGGTTTCCCGCTGGTCAGCATGGAGCACCTCTGCGCACAAAGAACCTCCCTGGGCCGCCACCACGACCTGCAGCTGGCAGCTGCTTCCAGCATATTCTCAAAGTACCAAAAGGAGCACACAGAACCCAACACTGGGCAGCTTTCGGGTTGGAGGCTACGAGGCTGTGTTGATACTCATAGAGATTTCTGGAAAAGGCAGTGGATTAGGGACAAAGAACAGGCTGTCTGAAACTGAGAACACCTATAATAACGGACAGGCGCGATGTTCTAGCTACAGCATGTGTGTCTTCCATGACGCTTAGAAGAAGACATTTAAAGGGCTGCTTCTCCACGAACCCGGGGGCCGGGGCGGGGTGGGCTGGCAGGAAGCCCCACTACTCACTCGCACAGGTGTAGGCATCTTTGTTGGTGAAAGGCTTCAAACACTGGCTGCAGCTGACCGGGCCCACAGTGGGCACGGAGCTGAAAGTGTGCCCGTTCAGAGTCTTCTTGTCCTTCTCCTTCTCTTTAGAATCTTTCTCCTTCTCTTTAAGTTTATCTTTTTCTTTTTCCTTTTCCTGCCAAAGAAAAGAATCAGCATTAACTGAGCCCAGGAGAACTTCCCTTCACCTGTGTGCCCAGGTGGCACGTGTCAAGAGCTACTGGCAAAGGTTCTGGGTTTAAGTCAGGAGCATTTGTCCTGAATAGTTTTATTTTTTATAAAGCTGTGAGCAATCACACTTCATTAGGAAACTCCTGTGAAGACTGCGGGCGGCGCCATTCTGCAGTGGCTTACTCATGCCGACATGCCCGGGTCCAACTGGGAAGAGGCTTCTGGTGCTGGGGGAGGAGGGTCTGGGGAGGTGATGAACGCCCACAGTGAGCCAAAGCACCACACAGGAGGCAGCAGAGCGCTTCGGGCCAGTGGTGGCAGGGGGCAGGGCGGTGAGTCTGGGGCCAGCTGAGGGCCAGGGAAGCAGACAGCGCAGCGAGCGGGCTGAGATTCCTCTGACTACGCGCACCCACCGCACAGCCTGAAGCGAGAACACCCCGCCGATGTTTCTCCCTTATTCTGGCCAGGAAAAGCAACTGTCCCCCTAATAGACGTTTCCAGTTTTTATTAACCAGATCTGCAAAGGTTCACGGCTACTCACTTTGGCCCAACTTTCAAACTGGGGGAGGCAGAACTAAAAGCCTGAGAACTTAAAGAAGCAATGATGACCCAGACCTTAGGGAAAAACCTACAGCAGCCAGGGGCAATTAAGGAGGTGGGGACCAGGGCAGAACCGTGTTCCCCAGGTCCTTCAGAAGCATTATTAGGCAGAGCCCTCACTGGTTCATCAGTGCCAACTGAATACTTTCCTTTCAAACCAGCTGAACCATTAACTACAATTCACAGAGCCTGGAAGAACGCTTTAATAGCACTGACATGATCACTAACTTACGGGTGATGGGTACCCCAAACGTAGCGGAACGACCACTTCCAGATGCCTTATCTCTGAATCCACCTTCCGCGTGCGCCCCCTCACCCGATTCAGGAGCTCTGGAGTGGGTGGTGCGCCACACGCTGCCCGTTTACCACCGAGAGACAAACCTAATAAGCCACAAGTAGAATTGTGCAGTTACTGTGTGCCACGTGCTGTCACAGACAGCTCACATGGATTCTCTCGCAACCACCCAGTCAGGCAAGTGCTAGTTTTGATCTCCAGGTTAAATTTGAGGAGACTGAGGCTCAGAGATGTTTAGCGACACAGTCGAGGCCCCACACCAGTAACTGCACACGTTGGAATCAGATCCTGATCTGGCCGAAGCGAAGGCTCAGCTCTCGCTGGCTACAACCAGCTGCCCGGGGCGGGGAGCCTGTTGACTCAGGACGCTCACACAGCAAGTGCCCAACAGGCACATTCAGAGCCCAGGTCCTCTGCCTTCCACCCGCTTCGCTGAAACAGTGACTCTAAGTGCAGATTCATGGAGAGCCCTTTGTTAAGAGCAGGCATATAATAAAAGCCCAAGAGCTGAATTGCTACATTTTAGAAATGGAAAAAATAATGACAAGAAGGGAAGAATACAAATTACTTCACTTTACAAAACAGGAAACTGTTCTGAGAGAAAATGAGTAACTGTTCAAGGATGAAAAATGCTAACAGAGACCAGTAACAAAATCTGAGTCTTCTCCATTCCTTTCTTTTAACTAAGTTTTGCTGAGAGCTCCAAGTATGAAATGTGAACTGAAAAGCATCTCACTTTTTGCTCAAGCAAGCTAGAGCTTGCCCCGAGGGCTAAAAAAAAGTGCAACAATGCACTCATTTTTGAGTCCAGCACTGGCCGGCTTCTAGAATTGAGCGTCTTGACATCCAAACTCGTTCTACCCAGCACAACACAACAGCACCCTACACAGCCCCTCCGAGTTTACCAGAATCTAGTGCCTCTGAGAAGCCGGGCTCTTACCTCCCCATGCTTTGGTCCTATGAATCTCACTGTAATGAGGGGCACTTCATGGAAAAGACCCCATTTTACCGACATGGCGCGACCCCCATGCCAGGAAGCGTGCTCTCACAGAAGGGGGGGTGCATGCCGGTGAGGCTGTGTGCAGCCGCCGCCAGCTGCCTTGAGAGAAACCACCGTAAGAGGAAGCCAGAGACTGGTTGAGAAAGGGAAGAAGGGAGGGCCGAGCCCCAGCTTCCTTAAAGCCAGCCTTAACTCTTTGATTGCTGCTGGTAAAGCCAACCACCGGGTGACAAAGACACAGGAAGCGAGCTAAGGGGATGCCCCAGTTGCTGTGTGGACAGCAACTCTGTGTGGGAATCCTGGCAAGGAGGGAGGCTGAGGTTTTTTTTTTTTTTTTTTTTTTTTTTAAGATTCATTTATTTATGCATACAACAGCTGGGTACATGTAGGCCAGAGGTGCGGGGAAGTGGGGAGGGTGAAAGGATTCACCAGAGACAGAGTGGGGAGCAGAACAGGCAGATCGACTAAAATACAATGCTGAGGTGTACAGTAGGGAGACAGGAGAGGTCTGCTGCACCATGTGGGAAGCTCCCTGGCCAGGGATTGAACTTGTGCTGCAGTGGCTGGTGATAGCTTCATAGTGCTGAGACTTAACACCTTGTGCCACCAGGAGGCTGATTTTTTTTTAAGACACCATTCATTAAGGAGCACTTCTACTTAAAAACAGAGTCCTCATTCTATAAAAAGCTGCAAGTTTTCTAAGAAAAATTTTCAGTGAAGATATTCGTGGTGATTGGTTGTTTTCTGAAGTCTGACTTTTCCAAGCCAAAAATGCTTTAACTGTGGGTGGGGGAAACAGAAGCGAAGTCTTCAAAGGGAAAGATTCAGGTAACAGCCACACTAGGATACTACCAAGGGAAAGGATTTCCATTTTCGAGACCAGCCTCGTAGACAACCATCACGGAGAAATCACAGGGCACTCCAGACATCGTGATGCAGGCTGGGATCCAGCGGCTGTCCCACCGCAGAGCCGCTGTCAGAGCAGAAATGAGACAGGACTGCACTTGACACTGACTTAAGCCTTTGCGAGCAGCTCCCGACTTGCGGGTTCCTTTGATAGGCTGAGGGTATAGTTCTTCCTACACAGACCACCGAGTGAGGCGCTGAATGCCACTATGAAGCTGTGGAGCAGACGAGCAGGCGCTCAGAAATGTAACTCTTGGCCCCAACACCAACTTAAGAAGCGATCTAAACATTCGTAACCATCTGCTAGTTTTCCGGGGGGGTGGGGGGGGACACTTACAAAAAAAAAAAAAAAAACCAACCAACAGTGTGATATGATGGCATAAAGAGGGTCAACTCACTCCCTTTATGTACCCAAACATGATGCCTGTTAAGGCTGAAATTCTCTATAGCAAGTCAACTTCCTAAGCCCGGAAACAGTACTCTTTCTCGAAGATACTGAAAGACAAAAGCAGAAACTGCCAGTCTTCCTGTTAAACTTCCTGTTTAGGCGCGCCTCCTTAAAAAACATTTCAATATATTTATTTACTGATTCAAGCCAGTTACTGATCAATCTCAAAATGACAGTATTCAATTTCTCAAATACATACATACATACATATCTATATTTATCAATTTCTCCAATGTGTGTGTATACATACAATCAGTTTTATACTGTGTGTGTGTGTGTGTATAAATGCAGGCAAAACACATCACCCAGGAATGTGACTAATGTGCTGCTGAGTGGCTGACTTCAGGTTCTGTGACTATTAGTTAATTGCTTATAACCACAAGTTAACAAACTGTAATATATACCTAGGTTAATAACTATAAAACACTTTACATGAATACATGTATCATGCTTAATTGTAAGGAAAGCAGATTTCCAAACAATTCTTAAGAGACTTTACTAAGAGTTAGAAGTGGCAATTTGATGTAATCTTCAGTAAATTCTTAGTTTCCCTATGCAGAAATGGTTACACAGGACAATGTCTTACTACAAATACATTTAGATGGTCTGACAGCACCTCTTCTCACAGTCTAAGAGAAGTAAAATGTATCATTTTCATTAAGAAATTAGTGCTAACATCTAGAGTAGCACTGAATTTTTTAGCACGGAGGAAAAAACATTTAAAAGGTAAGAAAACAATAGCACCATCATGTTAAGAAAATCTAATACTCATTTATTTTGGTGTTCCTGTTTAGAGAATAACATTCTCTGTATGGTGAGCTCTGTTGTCTGTGAGTATAAAAACGGGGTACTTAACAGAACTTAACGCAAGTTGTTTCACTGCTTCCCCTATTTCTCACTCTCTTTGGCTACACTGACAAAAATTGACAATCACTTACTTTTAGGTTGTTCTAAAACAATCTTTAAGTAACCATGGCGAAAGGCAACTCTGAAGCCTCTAGTGCCCACCACGCGGGCACTCTGACACCGGTGCCTACTGCCACTGCAGGGCCGGGCTCCAGAAGGACTGCGCCGGGACACGGCTGCTAGAGGCAGCACAAGCCCCCGGAGATCAAATGCTGGAGCCAAGTCTGAAAGAGGAACTAGATTCATTGCAAAATAGTGTCGCCATTTTGACAAAGATGATCAGAGGGCAACAGGTCAACTGATAGTTTGTTCAGTGATGACAGACTCTGGTGGAACAAAAACTACCTTCTTTCCCCTGCCCTTTCCCTCTCCGTCCAGCAAATTCAGTCCTTTGAGTTAAGTTAAAAAGAGGAAAAAGGCACTTCTCAGCGACAGTTAGGTCTGGTGTTAGAGTGACATGAAATGAAGACGCCACCTGCCCTGGGTCAGACCGCAGAGGTTCTGCCCGTGCTACCTAGTTCTGGGACCGAAGCATATTCTCTGGGCCTCAGTCTGATGGGCCTCTCCAGGGGTCAGGTGCCACGCCCTACATTCAGCCTGACCCTGCTGTCCACGTGTGTGCATACCCTCATCACCGCTTCGCCCTGAAAGCTGACGTCACTGGGGGGTGGTGGGAATCTCCACCTATCTACTGTCTTCCAATGCCAGTTTGTTTGAAGACCTCACAGTTTAAATATAAAAATCAACCAAAACACTTTGAAATCATTCAGCCGAGTCCTGGCCTTTCTCAAGGTAAAGGTTCAGGTGAGCTTGAGCGTCGTTGAGGGCCTGTTGGCAACTAGCAGGGCACTGAGACTAGACACCCCCAGTAACACTGCTGGTTCACACTGATCTTGTCAGGGAGATCTTCCTAGGTCGATGCCAACCTGCCCCAGCCAACAAAGAGAGATAAGGCTCTACATGGAACTTTGCCACTGACACGTGGGCACCGATAAGCACTCTGCCCTTTTTGACCTTAGTTTTCTGAATAATACAAGGCTACACATGAAATCAACACTTCAGTATGGGATCATTCTGAAACTGATTTGCTAGGCTCTCTGCATCTTTTCCTGCTTTTCTGGATTGCCCACTTTCTCTCCATCCCACACTTTTTAGTGTGCAGACCGAGGGGTGGCGACTCCTTTTCATAACACCTGCTCAGGAGAAAGGATAACACAGCTCCAGGTGGGGGGCAGGTTTTGTGGAAAACCTCTGAGTGGTGACTAAGCCCAGCACTTGCAAAAAGAAAGATCTTATTTACAAAACTTAGTGAAACCCACGGGCTCTGCTTCGACCAGCCCACTTAACCAAAGGCCTCGAAGTGCGTGAGCAGGGCTGCGGAGGGGCAGAAGCACTGCCCCAGGAGCCTTAGGGCCAGTGTTTTCCTAACACCATGACTTCACAGATGCAGTTAGGAGCATGAGCACTGTATGGACCACACTCACGTGTGTGTGTTCCTTGAAGAGGGCTCCTCAGTTATTAAGATTTCCATTTGTTTTTCCTTTATCCTTATTTCTTTATTCGGTTGGAGGTTGGGTGGGTGGGTGAACGGAGTTTAAGGGAAGTGGGGAGTAGAAAGTTTTCCCCACTGATCTAAAATTGAATCCAATTTGGTTTAGCATTGGAAATAGGTATAGGACGTTAGCTCCTTTTATTTCTCCTTAGAGCACATACAAGAATAGTTATCTCTATGTGGGATTATTACAGGTGTCAGTTCTTATTAATCAGATTTTGAAAGTTCCTGTAATTAGAGCATGAAAAAGAATACCTAGACAAAAACTTTCAAAAATAACTTCATTTACCTCTCAAACACAAAAAAGAGACTACACTGCAACACGCGTCTAAGTTAGGAGCAGGCCTAAGAACCCACCCGTGTTTGTCTTAAAAGTGCGATAATCAGGGCCTCCCTGGTGGCGCAAGGGGTTAAGTGTCAGCACTATGAAGCTATCCAGAGCCACTGCAGCATGAATTCGATCCCAGCCAGGGAGCAAACCCACAGAGCACAGCACTCTTCTGTCTCCCCACTGCTCCCCTCAGCAGTGGATTTCAGTAGCTCCGCCTGTTCTGTTCCCCATTCTATCTCTGGTGAGTCCTCTCACCCCACCACACCTCTGGCCTACATCACAGTTGTTGTATGCATAAATAAATAGATAATTTAAAAAAAGTCTGTGATTTTCAGTTGGGTAATCTTTCCAACCTCTACCATCTTGGCATAAAATCCTTTGGGTGCATTTTACGCCTACTTTACCGAATTAAGCATTGTGGCTAAGAATACGGGCTCTGAAGCCAAAGAGATCTGGGTGTGATCCTCTTGCATGCTGGGGACACAGACCCAGATAAGGCATCTCATGCCCGGAAAAGTGAGAGAATATCTACCCAGACAGGGCTGTGGAAAGGACTGAGTCAGAAGCTCTCAGCAAATACCAGGAACTCAAATGGTGGTAATTACCTCTTGGTGCTTTTATTTTTCTTTAAATATTTGGCTATTTCGGAGTATCTCTGAAAGTATTTCCATGTGTCCCCAACATTTTGCTCATTTTCAGGTGAGGGCAGGTTATGACGAGAGCCTACAATGCCCGACTGAGGGGTCACATAAGGAACACCTGCGACCTTACTTACTCTGCTCTTCTTACTGCTGGACATTTTATTCTTGATGTAGCTGAACGTTCGGCTGACTTTTGTTCCACTCTTCCCTTCAAAATCTTTCTTGGAGGGGCTTTGTGGCAGGAAACTATAGTTTTCTTCTGTTATACTAAATAAAAACAAGATTAGTTTTTCTTTAAAGACTAGAGATTTAAAAACTTCAATACCTTATACACAATTCCTTGTAGCAGTCATTGTCACATTATTTTAGCTACAGGACAAAGTGAACTTACATACGCACTAGAGGGTTTTCAGAGCCTAACTGCCAATTATTCACTCATTATTTTATTTGAAACTTCTTAATCTAAAATAGAGTCACAAACGTCTTTGTATCCAATTACGTGCTGGAAAAGCAGCTCATGCATGGAAGGACGGACTTATTAATAAAGGTTGCCAACTGAGGAATTTTATAACCAAATGGGCACTGCCAGCTCCCCCAGCAGCAGTGACGGGTTCGGCACACTGGACACTCGGCACTGCCGCTTCCAACAGGCAGTTTTGGAAGGAACGGGGTGAAGAGCAGGCAGAATCGGGCAGGTGTCTCACCCAGATCTGGACTTACACATCCACGTGTTCAGGAAAGCTACACAAAATCTAAGTCCACTGGGAGGGACAGTTTTGGACCTCAAGAAATTCTTCAGAGGATGCTGGGTACTTGGACACATAATCCAAATCCATTATGGGGAAAAGGGATGTACTTATTAGATTTCTCCTCGCTGTTCTAGAACATTATCTTAGAAGTTTTCCACAGAAAAGTAGCATTTGCCAAGGGCCTCTGGGAGTGGGCAGACAGAAGCAGAATCACAGCCTGTTACATATAAAGAATTGTTTACAAATAAAGTAGTCTGTTACTAAGGTAAAGGGGAAATAAAAAACCACCACTCTAGAAAGGACAAATGATAAACGGAATCTGACATGCGTGCAGAGAAAAGCACTCATACTGAAAGTGTTCTGGACCTCGGGTCATAACTGCCGCCTCTGTGCAAAGGCGGCAATTTAAAAGTACTGCCAGGCAACGATCCGAAGCCCGAGCACCCTCCAGCCATGCAAATCCATCTCCCAAGCACGAAAGAGGTACGTAAAAATAAACAAGTCAGAGCAGGACTCCTCTGCCGGATGTCAAGAACCAATTCACTTTCCTGAAAAGAGCTGTGTATCAATTATTAGGACAGTATAAATAAAAGTGGAAAACCATTGAAGACATTACTTTAAAAAAGATACAGCCTTCTCTATAAAACATTTCTAACCATTACTCCAAATTTACTACTTAAGGATCCCACTCAATTAAATCTGTTTACTTATTAAATGCCACAAGACACTGTGACTTTCCTTCACGCCACCTTGGGAAAATGAGCAACAGAGGAAGTGTATAGTACCTCTCGGTCAGATTGGCACTGATGCTGTGGAAAGGTCGTGCACCTAGAAAACAAAAACAACAGTGAAAGGTTAGAAGACAAGGATTATACCTGGATGACGGACAAAATGTTTAAGATTTTTTTATGACAGAGCAAAGCAGAGCAGTGTCTGGAAGCCCGCGTGTAGTGCCTGCCTCTCCTCCTGGGGGTTTGGAAGGACAAACTGAACTTGAAACCCTCAAATCAGAACTGGAAATAGGCAGCAACAGGAAGTGAATTTCCCATGAAAAAATCTAATCCATGATTCAAGTAACAAAGCTCGAATCGACATTTCTCCCTAATGCCCAAATACACATGATACACATTTATTTCTTGTTTTATCACTGTTCCGTTTCCCCAGCCATCTTTCTGAGGTGATACAGGAAAATAGAAGACAGAAAATTACATACATCCTGTACACTGTTAGCTTTGCTCTAATATACCTCCCCACTAAAAGCCCAGCTAGCGTGTATCTGAATGTTCTGGAGTATCCCTGGGCATGGATCACTGAGCAGGAAAGCGCCTCAGAGCTGCCCTATCAGGTTGTGAGCCTGACACTAATTTGGGGTGATCTCTGCATTTTATTTCCCCGTTTGTGAAATACAGGAGATAAGCCAGATGCTCAGCCGCTTTCCAGAGTAACGCTGATACTGAGCAGGCGAATGCTTTCTTCTTCCTCCCCCAACCATCGGCCTAAGCTGAAGCGGTGGGTCATGAAAACTACCAGGTCAGATGACAGGGCAGTGAGGAGAGAGACAGAGGGAACATCCCTCCTGCTACCCTCCCTCCCCCACGCCCATAAGTCTGAGCTACTTCGGGAAGTGGAGGAGAGGGAGGCCTCGCCCCCAGTGTTAGCTGGTTTCCAATTCAGAGATCAAGGACAGAAACACTTTGTGCATATGACTCCAAGGAGCCAAAGGATGCCCTGTGTGAGTGTCGTTCAAAGAGGACAAAACACACACGTCCTCCTTGAGGTTGATTTCAGGGATTTCTAAGATTAAATTAAAACTGTAATTTGCTGGAGACTCGAAGACGCTGCTGGTGCAGAGAGGGAACTGGCTTTGTGGGCAGTGACAGGCTAGCGCAAAGCAAAGGGCCAGTTTAATGTGCAGGCTCAAGTGAGTCTCAGGTGGCGCAAACTTGGGAAGCGAAATGACCTCTATTACTACCCAAAATCTAACAGTATCCCCCTTTTTTTGTGCCAAGACCATGGGTCTTAAGGAGAAAGCTATTTGTGTGCGAACCTAAAGATGTCCTCAGAACACAGGAAAGATGTGCCATTAGATTCAGTTTTACAACGCACTCAAGGTGTCTCTAGACACTCAGTGGACGTGCGTACATCCTGGCCTTGCAATTTCACCGAGAGACCAGTGTAAAAAGTCTATTTGCCTACCTCACTTCTTGTTCTTACACATATTCCAGTACATTCTCACTCCTTTGTCCATAGTTAGAAAGACAGAAATTAAGCTCAGAAGGTGGCAGTCACGCAGCCTCACCAGCACTGTGGCCCGACTCTCCAGAGGCCGCCGCCTGACCTCTGGCCGCATGGCCCGCAAGCCTGTGTAGACGCGGCACCTCTGTATGTGTAAATGCTACAGTCGAGCTCTGCAGACCACGCAGCCCTCCAGCTCAACGCAAGCTCCTGTCAGAGCGCGTGCAAGAAACTGGCCAGTCCACCCAGCCTGAGTGAAGGTTCAAGAACCAGGCCGAGGACAAGAGCCATCGGTGAACGGGGGCTTCGTGGCAGCAATCCACGCTGAGTGGTGTGAGGGGGAGACGAAGCCTCGTGGAGAAGCCAGCGAGGGTCAGACCCTGATGGGCACAGCTCCTCTTTCAACACCAGCGCCAGCGGTGCACGGCGTCCTACCGGGCAGACAACCAGCCCATCGAGCGATTTCCCTGCTGTTTGTAACCCTCATCTGGTACAGCGAAAAGTTAAAAATATAGTCTTGGAGTGGGATGGTCTGTAAGGACTGCATTACTGTGTATTTGCAAAAATTAACTTTACTCTTAAGTTCCATCAGGAAACCATCTAAATCTCCTGGCAAGCTGAGCGTCTCCACTCAGCCCTCTCTGATGCAAGACGGGGAAATGCAGCAAACATTGCCAGGGGCAGGTTCTCTGAGAGTGGTTCTTTCCCCACACGACCCAGGCAGCATCTGTGCCACTCCGACTCCTCAAAAAACAAGCCGGCAAAATGCACTCAGCACCCCACCCGCCTCGTCCCCCAAGACAGCAAGCCTGAGACAGGAGCTTGGACAGCTTTCATGCCCGCTGTGGTTCTCAAATAAGCTGCTGCCTGCCACTTTCCACCCCAGAAACCATACAGATATGTTTTAGTCACCACCTTTACTCTCACTCTTTTCCTTTGCATCAGTGGATTTTTGAGACTGATCCCAGCTTCGAAATAATGCTGTGAGTCTGTCTGTTTTCCTAATCTAGTAAGTGACTCAAGAAGAAGTTCCAGACAACAGCTCAGTCGTACATTTTCAGAAATGCGCAAATGCTACCAGCTGTGGAAGGCTGTGGCTGAAGCAGCTTATTTGTTTAAAGGGAGGAGATGGAGCCCAGGCAGAAGCTGGAGAGCCGTGAGATAAAGGCTGATTCTAGAAAGCATTTTGTTCCTAGACAAGCGTGCTCATAAGACACAGTCGCTAAAGAAGAGGACCAGTATTCTGGTTTTTCTAGCGCTGATTAAACTGTGGTCAGAGAAAAGGGGCCCTGCCCCTGTGAACTCACTCCCTCCCTGCGGGAACAAATGTTCACTAAATGCCAGGAGATACACTAAGGACTTTAAAATTTGCATTTCAGCCATACCCCGTTACCAGCCCGTTTAGCAGTTAGGGTAACCGAGGCAGAGTTTCAGCATCTGACCCGAGTCACACAGCCACTAAGAGGGCTGATTCCAAAACAGGGCTTAAAGTACCTGGTGTGCCAACACCATAGGCTTAAACATGACTGTGCATAGTTTAATTTTAACAATTCCGGCTAAAAATTGGAGCATGCAGAGCTGCTAAAGTAATGTGGAGTCAGAGATTTGACTCTGAGGCGCATCGAGAGCTGTCCTGGATCCTGACTCTTGAAAAGCCTCAGCACCCAAAATAAGTTTTTGTCTTTTGTTCAACGGTCAGAACCTTAACATCTGCAAAAAGATTTATCATGTTTCTAGAGCAGAATAGAAAAATGCAACTGGGAAAATTAATTTTCCCAGGCACTAATGTAATGGGAAGGCACTAAGGAGAACAGTGTCAATGGCTCGGTCAGCCCTCCGATCGCAGAGTGTGCTCGCTCAGGGAACCGGCCAGCTAGCTGTCTTATGACCTCATCACGCAATCCCGCATGAAACGCATGCCACATGGCCCCTGCGCTGCGGGAAGGCGCACACTCTGGCCTAAAGCGCCGCTCTCCACAGCAGCCTGCCACTGACTTCAGCTCCCCTCGGGGAACGAACCCAACACTTCCCAGCAGCAGAAGGGGAGCTGCATATGCCAGGGGTCTGGCCTCTGGGACCACGTTTTCTGGGAGTCCGCTGCATTCTTCATTGTGTTTGGCTGGCAACTGAAAACATAGCCAAAACCATCTTGGCTTTTAGAGGAAAAATCATGAAGCGTTTCACAGACGAGGCAAAAGGGTAAGTCATGAAATAGAGGGAAAGTTCTCACTGTGGGACGCCTTCTGCCAGTGCCAGGCACTGCTGATGGGCGAGCGGGAGCCCCCCACGCACAGCACCAGCTGGTCACGAAGGGTGGGTGCGCAGAGCTGCAATGGCTCACTTAGGAGCCTTCCGGTCCTTCTCGGGCTCTTGAGCTCTCGGCTCTAGTCCCATCCAACCCACTGTGAACTAGTCTGTTTCAAAATTTTTTATTCTATGTCAGTAAAACTTCTCATCCAAACCCTAATCCAAGCCAAACCGAAGGTAGGAAAAACTGCATTTCTGAAGGTTCTGTGAGGTTTTTGTCATCGCTGAGATGAAGTCATTATCAGGCACCTTCAGTCCACAGGTCAGATTTGCAGTTGAAGCAGTGACCATACGAACACAGGCCAGTTAACAGAGTCACGTGTTGTGTCTGACTGCCCTGTGGAAGCTGAAAGACCAGGCCTCCAGTGAGACAAGAGTTGAGACAGAACATTCCACGAAGGCAGGACACCTACTTCTGTCCCCAACTGCTTTAAATCACGTTTTACCAGGGGACACTGGAGAAGCTGCAGGCCAGCACGCCACTTCCCCGCTTCTGCCTCCTGAGCAGCCAGGGCTGCAGAGACTGCAACGGCAAACCCCGTGATAGGAACTTCGATCTTTACATCAAGATTTCACACTGCCACACTGCAACTACTCTAAATAAATAAATAAATAAATAAATCAGTACTGAAAAAAAGAAAACCAAAAAGTGCCGTTTCTCAAAGAACATGCAGCCCTTCTGTGGCAAACATCTGGAGTCAATTCAAGTCGACGCCCTGCGTGACTCAGCAGTGGATCCCGGATCGGCACCAAGTTCCATTAGCATTTTCCGATGTGATCTTTATGGCACTTGCTTAACTGACTGCAACTCTCAGTCCCTCTTAGTCCTTTATGATCCTGACAGGAAGTTCTCAGGAAGAGCAGCTCAGGAAATCCGTCTTGGATCCAAACGGGTAACTGAACTGAGAGCGTCTTTGGGACATATGAGCATTATATTCTAATTTATTCTCAAGTTTTTCAGAAAAGACTTTGAGGAGAGTGAATGAGAGATTGATAAAGACATAAGTATGACAACATTTGGGGACTCCAGGTGAGGAATACACAGTTCTTTGAACTATTTTTGGAACTACTGTTAAAATCTAAAATTATTTAAAAATAAAGTTTTAAAAGGCGTTTAGGCCCTAGAATAGAACGAATTTAATGTATGAAGGAAGTCTTAGGAGGCTGTGAAGGAGGAAGGTCCCAAAACTCATGTTCATGTCTCCTTTTCCCTTTAACTGCTCAGCCATTCATTCAGAGGAAGACGCAAACAGATTTTGGAAGGCAATGATACAGTGAGAAAAGCCATACTAGAAGTGTTTAAAGTATAACATATTTAGTTAAAAAAAAAACAACAAACCAGTATACTCACTGTCCAAACCAGGATGGCTGATTGTCATTAATGAGATGGATTTTGTCAATGGAGAAGAGATGGCGGATGTACAGTAATTAAACACCTGTTGTTTAGATCTGTGACGGGCCTGTCAAGTAAAATACGCAAAACACATTCTCAGTGGATGATCTCATATTCCCAGTTAGCACAGAACTTCACACTGTGACCCGAGGCAGTACCCAGCCTGCAGACAGACATGGACGCATGTCTGCCCCGCACTTAACCGCTGTTCAACTTCAAAGAAGTTCCTTAGCTTACCTGAGCCTCAGTTTTCTTGTCTGTGAAATGGGGATTACTTGGAGCATCCATCTTTTACAGTGGTTTTGTATCCTTTATCCTAATTATGTTTCACTCTAATATGTGCTTAACACATAGCTACTGAATGCATAAGCAGATGAAAGCAATTTCACTGGAAAAATTGCACTACATCTCATTTTTTGAAAATGTGCATCTCCCTCACAGAGATATAGTAGGACACCAGTAATATTCCTATTTTAAAGAGTTGGGAACTCAGTAAAAAGTGTTTAAAGGCTACAAGCAAAGCAGCAGTGCATCTGGAGAGAGGTCGAATCTCTTTCATTTCCTCTTCTAAGATTAGACTGCTTCCACAGAAACATGGGGGTGGCCAAAATCTGATAATTCACCTCCCCCAGTAAATCCACAGCAGCTTCAAGGTCATGTAATCCAGCCAACTGCAGACACCCCCAAAGGACAGTCGCCAGCCTTGAGAGCACTTCTGGTGTGAGGGGCACCTTCCCTTTGTTCTGAGAGAACCCACTCCCATTGTTAACTCACTTTAGTTACCATCAATCTCTTCCTTTCACAGTAGGCTGAAATCTGCCTCTTTCCGACTTGCCTGTGTTTAAAGGAAGCAATGAACATCTGTTCCTAGCATGAACTCAACTCAATTGTGCCAAAGACTTCTGATTATTTAGAGCTTGTTCCATGTGTAACCATGGAGTCTGAGGCAAATAGTTGCTATGTTTCAAATACAACCGTGAGGTCCAAAGAATGACCTTGGTGAAAGGCAGGGAACTTGAACAGGAAGCTGGCTGCAGGAGACTCTTCCAGATCAGAGACACGAGTGGCTCAAACACCCACTGTGAGGTGCCACAAAAGCTAGGGGTGACTAGAGTACCAGCAGGAGTAGCACAGCAAGGGACTAAGATGGTGACAACTTCATTCAGCAAGACTAAACCAGAAAGGCCACTGAGAAAGACATCAGCGTAACTAATTACCATCGCTTGCTAGAAGCCAAGGTCATTGATCAAATTCCTGGAAATGTTTGTTTCAGAAAAGTATCACATAAGCATTATTAAGCCAATTAAAATGTTCTCATTTCCTCATGAAAACTCATTTACTTCAAGACATGGAAAAAATCAGCGAGACCAACAGCCGGGGATTCTGCCTTTTAACGCTCCTCAGGCAACCACTAGTGTGAGGCCTTCGACAAGTCACTGAAATGGGCCTGGAGGTCTCAGAGGCTGAGGTGGAACCTGAAGGCACACAGTGGCTCAACGTCTAGGGCTCTGTTCACAAACCCGTAATTTTTGGTGTCTTATCTCCTCTGGCAAATGATTTTGCACATGAAGTGCAAGTAACTTTCTACTTGTCAAAGATGCTCTCAGTAGTCACCAGAGAATGGTTTCTAGTCTTCTTCCCTTTTCTGTTGCCATTAGGCTAAATAAGTCAAAATCACTGGCTTCAATAAATACATTCTCCACATGTTATTATTTTTCCTTTTTTAAAAAACATCAGGCCAAGAAGACATGCATGAGGGATGAAAGGTGGCAAAATTCTTTCAGGCCTCCGATCTGATTTTCATTAAGCCTCAACTCTCTCAGGCCTGCCCCTGAGCATAAGCGATACAGTTATTCCTAATGTCACCCCCCAGTGACAAGTTTATATTTGGTCATATCATTGCTACCTACTAGGATGTCATCAGAATCTAAATTATCTACCCAAAACTTCACCCACCTAGTCAAAGAACAGGTTGTGTGATATTTTTGCTTGTTTAGCAATGTCTCACTTGGATGTGAATATCACAATCCCCTTGGAAATGAAGCCAAAGTCTCTGTGGTCCAAGAGGAGAGAACAGGACTGCGGATTAAAGGTAGGACACTACAGAAAACAATCAACTCATATTCTCGACTCGAAACTCCTGGAGGGACTGTCAAGAGCGTAAGTGATAGTGAAGGGCCTGAAAAGAGGAGAACTAAGAAAAAAGTCACTTGCTTTGGTTGACGAGAAAGTCCATGACCTTAAAGGAGAAGTTTCAAGAAAGGGTAACGGCAGCAGCTGAGATCACAGGTGGGAGTGAGGCTTGCTGTCAAGCATTTAGCAGTGACAAAAAGCAAAGAGACTAGCCATTCCCTATACAACATAAGACGAAGAATTACTTTGCCAGCAAAGATAAGTCCTGGGATACATTTTTAAAAATTGGGAAATTTGATAATGGTATGTGACCCTACTTCAAAATTCATTTTACTGTTGTAGTGGAAAAAGAAGTTCTCAGAGAACTTCTCACCAGCATGGATACTTCCCTAATTTAATACTTTGATGGAACATTTAAATCTATGCAAGTTAATGGTAACCTTTAATTAGTAATAAGTGCTACAAACTGGCTTTGAGCTAGCCTTATAGAAATGTATGTCTTGCCTTTTTTGTTTTCCATTATGAGGATGTATTTACAGAAATAATTTTTCCCCCCAAATTAGCAACGTACACCCATTTCAGTCTTACCTGCGGATCAAACATCCTCCTATGTTCTCTCTGGTCTGATTCCAGATCCTCTTCTGAGAGGGACACCAAAGAGCCGCCCCGTTCCTCCCCGCTGAAAGGGTGCCTGAGCTCTTTGGCATTTGCAGAGTTTATTTCTAGGGATGAGGATGGCTTGTTCCCGACGCCAGCTCCTCCGGCCAAGCCTTCTAGGCTAAAACTGAATGAACAGAGCACAAGAGTTAATTCATTCTGAGAACCAGAAAGGAAGGACACAAAACCCTGCAGTTCTATCTCCCTTGCTCGTCTGCTACCTCTGTGTTTCCTAGCAAAACTGCCCACCAAGCCTGCCCCCCACAGGCCCTGAGATGCTGAGAGAATGCTTAACTGAGATCTCACCTGACTCGCTCTTTCACTCAAAGGTGAAACCATCTCAGGCCATTTTCTCAGATTTTTTTCAGTGTAACACAGGGAAAGACTACTTACTGTACTGATCTTTCATTTACATGTGATGTAATTGATCTTTGCCCGAATCTAACTTTGCTAATGCTGGAGAATTAAATGGCGTAGAGAAAACATGAGCACAGGTAATTTTTGAAGGCAAACACGGAAGTCTGCCCCGCGCCCCCTAAGTGGACCTCCATGACTTCACATTCTAAGTCCAGCTGACCTTTGAAAGTTCTCCCCCCATCCCCGCCCCCAGAAACCCCACGTTACTGTGAGCACTGTCACCTGCGCTCGCCTGATGAGACACCAGCAGTTGGACAGGTTTTCTGAGAACTGTTAGTTGCAGAAAGCCACATATGACCTCAACCACGAAAAGCCGAAAAGCGACTAAGTCTAGAGTCTTATTTTTTCCTTGACAAAGAGATCAAAGGAAAAAAAATCAGACTTAGGGCTTGGTATCTAAAATGGGATCCCTGGAATAAAGATTCTGTGGTTTGCAGAGTGAGAAACATTTTTTGTAAGTGGAAGCTGTAAGAGAGGTCTGCCATTTCTCTTCCTTGGGGCCAGGAGCCGGAGTAATTCACATCTGTGACAACTGTAATGGAAACTCTTTAAAATGAGATCTCAAAATACAGTTGTAGCTGACAGGCCCTCAGTTGCGTGCAGCTGGGACTGTCTCATTTAAAGGTACACTGAAGCTATTTGGTTATCTCTGTTCAAACCGGAGTTAACAAGTACCGCTAGTTCTGGACGCTGGCCCAGAGGGCTGGTATTTGTTTTTTGTTTGTGTTTTTTTTTTTTTTTTGTTAATGATTTCAATCCATGTGTCTATTTTCTCTAGTCATAAATTAAACAATATGTCATATTTCAATATGACAATAGAAATCCAGGCGAACTACAAGTAAATGTCTCCATAGAACTCATTTTCAATAGCAGGAATAAGAAGATAGGCTAAGTGAAGAAGAAATTTAGTTTCCTATTGTGAATTATTTGTAAAGCCTGAGAAAACCAGATCTACGATACCACAAAACTTAATCCTGAAAATGTTCTAATAATTAAATCTGGTTGCTTAGTTGGGAAAAGAAAATGAGATGAGGAGGAGGTCTGTGAATTTGGAATCTAAAGAGACTGGTAGATTTGGAAGCATAATAGAACTAAGTGCATCTTATTAGCTCCCTTGCTTCTGTCATTGTTCTCAAGATGTGGGAACTGCTAGACTCTGGGAACTAGGGAGGACCAAAACAAAAGAGAAGTGCCCGCCAAACCACGGAGACAAGTGTGCGCAGACAACACAAACCCACAGCCACTTGAGACGAGCGGGATGCACCGGCACACTGTCGAGCACCTCAGGCCGGACCCCTCCTGCTGGACCAGCGATGCCCACGGCGGCGGCAAGTGGACACTGCGCACAGGCAAAGCAGGCGGCCGGGTGCGCTCCAGCCACAGCGAAGCCAGTCCTAAGCCAAAAGCCCAAACGCCAAGTTGAAGGTCCCCCCGGGGGCAGGACGAGCGACAATACCGTACCTTCTGTAATTAAAGTCAGCACTCAGGGCAGCAGAGTATTGGGCACCAGAGGTACACCAGCTCATACTGGATGACATCAGAGCAGAAACAGAAACGGAGGGAGAAAAGAGGAAACCGGTGGGGTTATCGGGGTTAAAAGAAAGGGCACAGTAAGAGACAGATTTGATCATCAAAAAATTATAAAACTGATTCAGAACTTTGACAATGGCTAGAACGAAACCATGAAAACTGAAAAAGACGCCCTATGACGCCCAGCTAGGGAAGCTGCTGCACACAGCGCGTGAGCTCTTTACAGGGCATCAAGTCCCGTCGGAAACTCAAGACTTCCAGCCAGCTCTGGACAGAGAGCCCCACACCCCCAGCATTCTCAGAGGTGTCTCAGGCTCTGACACTGGGCCCCTCTGCACTCACCCCACCCCACAGCCCCACAGCGCAGTCGGCCCTTTCACTGAAGGAGCAGTGGTCAACTGCACAGGACAGGCTCATCAGTCGTGGTCTATGAATGACCCCAATCAGCAGCCACATTGCCTTCAAACCCTACCCTCCATACCCTTGGGCTAGAGAGAAAGGCTTTAAAAATGGCGACACTTCCCTGTATTTTAATAACGATTGGATATTTCCTTTAAAAAAAGAAAAAAAAAGGAATTCTATAGAACTGAGCTAAAGATGTTTCTTCTTGACTTTAAGTTTGTGACCATTTTTGTTTACAAATCCATTTTGTCATTTACTTCCTTGATTATGTCAGCACTGATATTTATCCTTAAGCTGCAGGGACAGAAGATCTGGGGCTAGAATACTCAGTAACTATAACCAGCTAAGAAATAGCCCATTCAAAATACAAGGTTTTCTGTAAAGGGAGCTGCATCAATGGGTCAGGATTTTTGATAAACAAAAGCTATCATTTGATAAACACAGGGCTACTTTTGGGCCCTACAGTTCTGAGGGACCTCCCTTTGTATTCAGAAGGGAGATAAAAACAGCCTCTGGACAGTAAACTGCTCAGCTCCCTCTGGAGTCTTGTGCTGGGAAGAGCCAAAGACCCCAAAATGATAATCTAATAACTCTCCCTGTTGCCGAGAGGTGGATGTGACAGAGGGAAAGAGATGAGAAAAATGTGAATACTCGAGCTGCCCCTACAGCCTTCTAAAAATAAACCTTCAAAAGAACATCATTTAGAGACCATTTAAATAGTAAAACATTTTCAATTGGATTAAATTAATAGTACAACGTTCCCACATGCAAAAGCAGAATTACACAGCGGGGACATGTCTCTGGATAGGTAAGCAAGATCGGACTGATTTGGGATTTACCTGTGTGAACAGAAGCCAGCCTTGACTCAGAAGGTTGTGCTCTGAAACTGTCAATTTAATTTTAGATCTCCAAACTGTTAATAAAGGCTATACATACATATAGCCTTGATACCATATATACATATAGCCTTTATGTCATATATATGACACCTATATATCCAACTTCTAATGAAAAACGGAATGTGGTCAGTTAGTAACTGAATATACACTAAAAATACTGTCCACATCCCTTCATTCTCAGAAAATAACGACGATGTGACTGGGATGAAGTTTGAAATGAAGAGAATGGGGACCCACAGGGAGACAGGAGGAGGGGCAGAACAGCTTTCCTAAGAGGGGGCTGTAGGTCCTACAGTAGCAGAAAAACTGCTTTTCCTTGTACAACACCCCTCTTCATATATATATATCAAGACTATATCCGAAAGCACCTTAATTTCCTCAAGTTCTCATTTAGTGGGGGTTGGGGGAGGGGCAATATTTAATGGTTCTTTGACTATTTTAAGATTTAAGACACTCTAAATGAAAAGAACCAAACCAAACCAAACCAAACGCCCCTCTCCATACCCTTGGGCTAGAGAGAAAGCCTATAAAAATGGCCACACTTTCCTGTATTTTAATAGGTTGTTAATACTGGTGGGAGTGTTTTAATTTTACAAAATGGAAAGCTACGCATCATGCTCTTCCCACAGAAGCGGACGGGGCAGCGCTGGCGGCAGCTGTCGCGCTGGGCGTCTATCTACTGACAACCCGGACTGCACCAGCAAATGTCACCTTCTGGCGTCCTGACTCAACGGGTTAATCTTAAAGAGCTAAAGGGAGAGTCTGACAAATGCATCTCTAAGGTTTTGGACGCTTCTGCTGACAAAGGCATTTAACCTCTTGTTTCCCTACAGAGAACCTTAGCCGGGTCATGGTTATCTGAGGTTCCTGACAATGGTGTTTGTATCTGAGTTCAATGTTGGACCTAAAATCTGGAATTAGAGGAAGCATGCACTTGAAAAGACAAAGTGGGGAAAATCACTGTCACCTGCTTCCCAGCAAACGGCTTCAGCTAAATTAAAAATCCCTCTTTACAAGCGTCTCCTCCGAGAGAAGTTACTACCAGCAATCTACACCACTTTTGGATTTCTAATGTGTCCCCAAACAACGGAAGAAAAGGGCATTACTGACTTCTGAACAACAAAAAGTAAAATAATGCCGAGTACTAAAACAACTTTAAGCGAATTTTAGCTTTAAAAATATTTTTGAAACTTTTTCTGACAAAAAATCAGACAGAACTCAGAGGCTGAGAGGAGGGGACCTTGGAGCCGTGAGCTGATGCCTGAGTTGCTGTAAGTTAAGGCTCCATCAGGAGTGAGACAGAGTGCCCAGGGCTCTAGGTGTGAGCTCTCTCACCCCTCTATTAGGGAACACACTGAGAATACTTTAAGGCCCCAGTACAAGCACTCATACTTCTGGCTCTTTATTTCTGGAGAGGAAAGTACTCTCCAGGGTCCATTTAATAGGTACCACACAGACAATTCTCTGAATTCTCATAGGAAAAGACTGGGTGAGTACCCATTATCAAAATGATCTGAACACCAAAACGTGCTAGATGGAAAAAATATTTAGGGAAAACAATTTTTTATAAAGGTGTAAGAATAGAAAAAAACCTCCAACTGGGGAAACCATTTCATATGGAATGGACACCAGCAATTAGTACCTATATTTTATTTGCTTGAAGGAGACGTGACAATATTTAAGAGCAGACTGTTTAGCCACAGGTTAAGCAAATGGGGTGCTTGTTAGTATATGCTCAGAGGCAACACGGTTAGTCCATCAAGTTAGTGAACTCTGTACCTTCTCCTATGAATGGGAGGTCTCCTGATAACATCCCCCAGAATGCGCATTGAACTGAAAATGAATGGTGGAAGGTCAGTGTCAAGGTGAAACAAAATGGGACACAAAGGCATGAAACAGAGACATCACCGTGGAAGGGTGTGACTGCTAGAGAGGAACAGCATAGAAGTAAGGGCGTGAGAGATGGGGGACAAGGAGAGTATCAACCAAAAAGGGACTGAGTTTCCACGGGGAGCGAATGTGCTCCCTCCTTGCTCTGAGACGACGAGGAATGAGGCTCAGTCAGTTATGAAAGTAAAAGGATCCAGGGGAAAATGTTCAAAACTTTAAAAGGGTTTTCTTTAGACTGTAAAATTCAAGCTACACTGATAACACTGTAAGATTTAGTCAGACCAGTTAAAGGGATCCCTAACTCTCATTCCATCCAGTGACTGCTGCGGCTTGCATGTGCTCAGCTGTAAAATCTGAGCTGCAGTATTATAAAGGTGGTCAAGGTCAAGGAACGGAAAGGAAAAGGGTGAACGGCTCCAGGCGGGTGGTTCATGTCACAGGCTGTGGAACAACTATTGCCTCCGGGCTCCTGCTCGGGAAGCGGCTGTGGAGGAAGCTCCCAAGCCCGGTCTCCAGTGCCAGAGCCACCTCGGAGGTTCCCAAGGCAGCCACCAGCCAGAGGCCAAACGCAACTTCTCCTCTTCTCCCTGCTTCCAAACCCGAGGTCTGAAGCGGGCTGCACTTCTGAAAGTGCCCCCAAACTGGCAGATGCATGGAAAAACACCAAAATTTAAAGGCATTTGTTGATTCTTATGTTCTCCTGATGGTAAAATACTGGTAAGTTGGACTTGATCAAAACTTTCTGGATTAGGAACAAATGGCAATTTTCCTACGAAGTGCTTGGAAAAATGTAAGATTTCATGCTTTTCTTAACTCAAAATTGACATGAGACCACAGCAATATTTTTCTAATCTACTAATTTCATGGATAAATCTGGCCTGAAAAAATGTTAACCATTATTAAACACCCACTATGTGAGAGACCTATTTCACTTGTAATATTAATTATTACACATATTTTGAAAGGCACGTTCTTTACAGTTGAGAAAATCGAAGCGGGGCGGGGGGGCGGAGAGGGACGGTCAAGTAATTTGCCCCAAGTGTTCTACAGGGAGGCTAGAGAACTGGCAACGGACCACACGGCTCCTGGATGCCAAAGGTGGCATTCTTCGATACCAATGTCTCCTAAAATCTCTTGCCAATAAGAGCCCCAAGCGAGCAGACTCCGAGAAACTGAACACAGAGCCGCCCTCTCACCTGCGCTGGTTCACTTCCGCGTCGCTGGCTGCGTTCTTCCCGGGACCCCAGCTATGCCTCCGGAAGGGGGACAGCGAGCGCATGGAGCTCCTCAGGACGGAGCAGCTTGCAGGCACCTCGGTGATGCTGTCCGTCTCCTCCTCCTCCATGTCTCCTGAGCAGGCAGGTTCGCTCTCGCTCTCTCGACCCTCGGCTCCCACGCCCTGGCTGCAGAAGCCATCGGGGTTTTGCTGAAGCCCGGGTCTATTCACATTTGAGAGCGGGGGGAGGGAGACATCGCTGCCATGCGAAGAGGGGCAGTCCAGGGAGGCCGTGTCGTCGGTGGACGAGCTGGACCCAGCGGTGTCGCTGACTAGCTGCTCTTCCTCGGGCTGCAGGAGGGAAAGCAGGCAGGGTGGGAGTGGCAAGCTGCAACCGGCTTCCAGCAGAATTTTCTTTTTTAAACGTAATCATAGCTGGCTCTAAAGGCCCACAGCCGGGCTACGATCTCGGTCTGTGCTCTCCTAGCCTCTTACCGTAGTAGTAGTAGTAGCACTACCTGGTAGTACCACTGGGTAGTAGACTAGAGAAACAAGTTCCTGACTTGCAATAGAGCGATTCTTGGGTGTGATTAACAATTATTTACTGGACACCACACTCACCACACGAGCGGTGATTCAGATGTGTTATTTCTCTTAATGCTCACAACTACTTGATCTGGCAGGTATTCGTAATCCCATTTTCCACGCAAGAAAATGGAAGCAGAAAGAGGTTATAGCACCAACTCAAGATTCTAATTCAACTGCTTTGGGGTAAGGATCCCCATCTTTTATCTCTTCAGGTGGTACCAGGTAGAACAAACATTCAATCCTTAAAATTAAACTGAGATGGAGCCCAGTCCTAGAGGTAAAAGCTAAAACGACCAATCTTCTAAAATAAGAAAGTATCCCCACTGGGGGCAAATCAACAACAGGCCGGGACACAATGTCTGGGTGAACCAGACGTCGTCAAAATTCTGCCTGTCGAGATACCACTATGAGCACCAGCAGGCCAGCCACAGAGTGGGAGAAAACACATTTGCAAAAACACAAATCTAACAAAGGACTGGCATCCAGGAGATACACAGAAATCCCACTCCTCAGCAAAAAGACAAGAAATCCAATTTGTTTTTTAACGAGCGTGAGATGTGAACAGCAGCTCCCTAGAGGACGAGACACTGGTGAGAGTGCTCCAGTTAGAACGTGCTCCACACGTCACCACCATGTAAGGTTCACTACACACACACAGGGAAGCCAAAGCTAAACCCCAACTGACCAATCACACACGCTGCTAAGGAAGTGGAGCGACAATTCTCATACACTGCAGAGGAGAAGCACTCTGGGGAAAGCTGACACTTTCTTTAAAACTAAATCTGTACCTGCCAGATGAGCTAGCAATCCCACTTCTGGGTATTTACCAAGGAGAACAAATATTTAGACTCTTAACTATAAAAAGTTCTGAAGTAGGGAAAAACCAACCCGTGGTGGGGGAAAAAAAAAAGGAAGAATTTTGCCTTTAAGATGTTAGAGAGGATGGGCCTCCCTGGTGGCGCAGCGGTTAAGCGCTGCGCTGTGGAGCTGTTGGCAGCGGCGACGCGAGTTCGATGCCCGGCCGGGGAGAATCCCACATGGTGCGGCAGACCTCTCCTGCCTAGCCCTCTGCTCCCCTCAGCAGTGTGTTTCTGATCTGCCTGTTCTGCTACCCGCTCTGTCTCTGGCGAGCCCTTTCGCCGCCCCACGCCTCTGGCCTGTACCCCAGCTTGTATGTATAAATAAAAAATAAATCTTTAAAAAAAAAGAAAGATGTTAGAGAGGAGACTGGGAAAGGGCATGAGGAAACTTCCCAAAGTGGTGATAAGGTCTTATCAGGGCTTTTGTCACCAAGGTAAGTGACTGTCCCTATCAAAAGTCATTGAGGAACAGCTATCACGGAAAATAGCAAGGAGGTTCCTTGAAAAATTTAAAGTAGGAAGTACCATATGCGATCAGCAATTCTACTTCTGGGTACATATCCAGGGAAAATAAAATCACTATCTTGAGGAGGTATCTGCACTCCCATGTCAACCGCCACATTATTCACATTTTCAAGGTATGTAAACATCCTGAGTGTCCCCCAGCAGACAAGTGGACAAAGAAAATATCATCCAGCCTTTCAAACCATGAAATTCTGCCATTTACGAGAATGTGGATGAACACAGCAGACATCACCCTAAGTGAGATAAGCCAGACACAGAAAGAACAACACCGCATGAACTCACCTCTACGTGGAAGCTACAACTGGTCAACTCACAGTAACAGAGGGGATGGTGGCGACCAGGGCTGCGGGCCTGGGGGAAGTGGGGGGCGGCAGTCTAAGGGCACAGACTTTCAGTTATGAGATGACATCCTGGGGACTTCCTGTAGAGCGTGGTGACTACAGTTAATAATAAAGCACTAAATACCTGAAGTTTGCTATGAGAGCAGCTCTCACCACATGCAGAGGAGGCTCTGTGGGTGACCATGGTAGTTAGCCTGACCGTCAGAGTCATCTCCCACCACGCTGCACACCTTATTACTACACCTGAAGGAATCACGCTTGGTGTCGCCAACTCAGTCCTTGAGTTTTCACTAATTTATTCACGTTCCTAAATTATTATCTACCATATTATTATAGACAAGGCATCCTGCTAGGTTCCTTGGGAAATAACAACTCACATCTCAAACCCCTAAAATATATGCCAATTGCTTGGTGCCTTTATGTGCAACATTTGTATTAATAATCCCAAGTATCTGATGACAAACATTATCACCAATTCAGTTCTGAAACTTAAATAATTTTAATATTTGTACATAGACAGATTTTTTAATTTGGAGTCTAATCTATATTTACTTTTATGTCTAAAGGGTTAAAAATGAAAATGTACTACTTTTGGCTTGGTGGCCAGGGGACTTGAGAGCAAGCTACCACACGTGACAGAGGATGTTCCTTCAGGGTTGCACATCTTAGGGGAGTTATTTGGTTGTTTAAATCACTCTTGGAGAAAGGAGGCAAGAGCTACAACTATTGTCCTTGGGGCAACAGAGGGCCCAGGTTATGTGCATTTGCTGCTCACACTTTCAGTCCCGGCCAGTGGCAAAGAGAGTCCCAGGATTTCGTCTCACTTTAAAAACAAAAGGTAATTTTCATGCCATTGGTCTAAGGAAAAGAAAGAAGTTAGGAGCCAGTAAATATTCGAGAAAATAAACATGACGCTGGCAACACACCCAAGAGCTATGTTCAGCAGGACGCGCGAGGTCCCGGGGCGAGTGCGTGTCAGCAGGGCAGGCTGTTAAAGGGCTTTCTGTGAGGCCAGTGCCACATAAGCGGCTGCAGGAAGTGACCTAATCTCAGCTCCCAGTTCACAGAAGACGATGTTGCAATGCTCTGCCTACAGATTATTCTTTAGAGGGGGAGGAGAGGAGGGCCAGAGCCTGGGAAGAAACTCTGAACGTCTAATGCCGAGCAGCACACGCCGTGTGGACGGCTGCGAGGAAGGCTTTGAAGGGAACAGCTGGCGGCCTCTCGGCTGCTACATTAATCATCGGCTACTAAAGCCGGGGTTTGGAACTGAGAGCAAAAAAACAGAAAATGAACAGATTTACAGTCAAGTCTAGGCAGAAATCTCACTTCTCTTACTGAACTGCTGAGCAGTTCTGAGTAAACTTCTTTACCAGTATGAGTCTGCTTCCTGGGGAGCATCATGGGGGCACAACCACCCACCTCGCAGGGCTGCTGGGAGGCGAGATGAGATCACCCATGAACGGTCCACTCGCCGCCTCCTGCAGTGAGCGCTCATCACCGGTCTGCGCGCCATCGTCCTCCCGTGGGCACACCCTGTGCTATCAGCGCTGGAGAAAACGCGTGTTGCTAACCTTTCCTTTGGTCACAGACAACTCGGGGAGAGTGGAAACACGAAGAGGAATGCCCCCGGGTCTCGCCGAGGCCAATGGCCGCCCTCGGGTGTGAAGAGGCCAGGGCACACCCACATTTCTAGGTTTCCCTGTGCACTCCACCAGGAAATATAGGGAGAAGCTCATTTGCTTTGCCTTTAAAAACATACCTGTCTAGTCACCCTGAAAAAATGATTAAATCTAGCACCAGCCATCTGATTGACAAACTCCTGAATGCTTTTGGCAGTGATCAAGAAGACAAAATAAATTCTAATTCTCCTTACAAAATAAAGGAAATTCTAATTCTCCTTAGCTAGAAAACCAGCCACTCAATTTGGCGCCCCGACATCAGGGACAGTGTGCCGTGCACCCAGAGGCAGAGGCAGCATGTATTTCTTAATCAAGACCTTTCAATTTTTGAAAAACATTTTACTATGAAAATATTCAGACGTACATAAGTGTTTATCAAATCCCACATATCCATGACCCAGCAATGATTCAGTTTTGAAGGTGCAATGCAGAGATGTTATCTAATCTATTCATCTCTTTAAAAAGCAATACATTCTGAGAGGCACAGCCCTGCAGAATGGTATTCCCCTCGGGGGCGGGGGCACTTTACAAGTCCTTGCCTCAAGAACTCCCAATCATGGTGGAAATTACCCAAATTCTGTTATGGAAAAGAAAAATCCCACTGGCTTCCCTTTTCCTAAGTAACTTCAGAGAAGAACAGATCCTCCAGCGTGTGGACTTTTTACTTTACAAACCCCTGAGTCAAATCACTATGAGTCGCAATGACAGAGTCCTGAAGCTCCCTAAATCTTTCCAAAGACTTCTGGACCATAATGAGCACAAAGGAAAGGAACAAGGTGGACCAGGCTTGGGGTTGGTCCAGAGCTGCTGGGAAAAAATGAAAGGGAAGTTCTGAAGGGACATTCACAGAGGCCTGAACACCTTCCAGACCAGGCCCCAGAGGTCAGCTCTCTGCCCCCTGCCGTCCCAGCACTCAGCTCAGCACCACCGCACCACCTCGGAGACTTAACCGGCCGCTGACACCAGGCACCGCTGCTTTCTCCAAAGTCACCACCACCCCTCTCCATCAAGCTGTCCTCACAGCTGCCACAGTGCTTCTGCCCCTGTACCCCCTGCGATTAAGAAAACCACTGTGGTATTATAATTGAGCATCACTTGCTGATCCTGCTGTAGGCGAACCCTCTATTTTCCTTAGGAGACAAACCAGAACTTGCTGCAACTAGATACAAACATAAGCAAAAGAAAGCAAACCGTCCCCATCCCTTACTCCTGCAAAGAGCCTCAAATTACACACGAACACGAGCTGTATCTTGAGGATGGACCTACATCTTCACTAGGGAGAATGCCTGGCTCCCCAGTGAGGTCTAGAAAGCTACAAGTAAGCCGGCTAGATGAGAAGGGGTGACATCACCAAGCTCAGCGGCGGACTCCAGGCCTGAATGCATTAATCAGAAGTGACGCCTTGGTGAGTTTATACACATTATATGGTCCTTTCCAGCCCACTGGAAAGTATTCGTTGTCATCTGACTTAATTCACACGAAAAGAACCTGCCTTTCTTGATGTCTCAATGTCAGCTTCAGAACCTACTTAAGTCTACCGAAAATAAAGTGGACAATGCCTTTTCTAAGCCAGTGGTGACGGGGAGCTTCCTGCTCCTAGAGAGCACCTGCACTCATCTGAACTAGGCTGGAGACAGAGGCTAGCAAGGCCAGCAGGAGCCACCTGCTGAGGCAGAGGTACCTTGGAGAAGATAATGCTGTCCACGTCTTCACTGGGCGAGTGGAAGAGATCAGAATCACTCCCAGATTCTCTCTGTAGTACGCCTTGCTTTGAGGCGCACTCTCTGTCCAGACCAACATCCAGAAAGTTCTTGCACTCTGAAAAAGAACATTTATTTAGCCAGTTATTAACAAAATTCAGTTTCCTTTCATCCCAGCAAACAGCCTCTAGCCCCATGTAAGCAGCTGTAATGCACAGTCCCAAGTGGCTCTTAGCTGGGGGCTCCAGGGGCCTCGGCCACCACAGGCCACCCAGGCATTTGCCGCATTCCCCGTAAGTACAAAAACACGAAACGGTGATTTAGAGCCGTCATTCCACTGCTATTTAGGTATTTAAACATTACTTTCCTCCCGAGTTGTTTTCTTTTGGTAATCAGAAACTATGTGACAGCACTGTGGCCTTTTTCCAGGTCAGGATGTAAGTTCTTCATAGAAAGTTGTTACTTTACCAAAATACTGGGGAAGGGAGGGGGGGCATACCTAATAAACCTATCAGCATATTAAATTTTGACCGCATAATACAAGTATAAATGTGCAGCTTCTGCTACCTCAAACAGACCCACCATTTGGAGACAGAGGTGCTGAAGTAGAAAAACCTACCATCCGGAATCTCTTTCTACTTCAATCACCCAGGACAGGGCCTCTGCGGACAGAGGAAGGGGCCTTGACAGGAATGTTACACTGGACAGTCAAGGAATTCTAAAGAGTACAGTGAAATTCGGGCAGTATCTAGCCCATTCTCTCCTGTTAATAACTCTGTGAACAAATGGACATGTGACCTGGAGCAACAGGTTTAAAGAAATCATACATGGTGAAATCAAGAACCCAAAGACAGCCAATTCGTGGGTAGATATCAACCTGCTTCAAGAAACTCTGAAGCAAGTAAGAGCCTCTCCATCCTCGTTGGCATTTTTGTGTGTGATCTGGACAGACGAATAGACCTGTCAAATCTGCAGGCCATGCTAATGGACGAGTAGAAAGCCTGGCTACCTAGCAATTCAGGAGAACTCTACCTGGAGGTTTTGCTTGGGAGCAAATTCAAGAGGGCTTGACAAGGTGATGGCCAAACAAAAACCAGTGACACTTCAGCCTCTATAAATAGACAGTGTACCCACATCCAGAAGAGGCCAGCGTGTGCACCAGCCAACTGCACAAGAGCACACATGGTCCTAGAAGACATTTATATTAACATTCTCACCAATAAAAGATGCACGCAGGGCCAGGAAGCCACAGCACTGGATGCGCCTTCAGCTTGCCCAGGGAGCTGGGAGAAAACGCAACCAAGGACAGCTGCAGGTCTGCGACGTGCTGTTTCGAGGGAGGACAAAGCCAGCGAGGGGAGCTGCAGCTGGGGCTCACAGAAGTGGCGGCCGGACCAGGAAACCCCCACTGTCTTTGTTCTTAGAGTCTGTGCTGGACAACACCCGTGCCTGTGTGCGTGCGCTTATGAGAAAAGGGTCTCCCCTAACTAGTAAACCACCTGGACTAGTGGGGCCTCCTAGAGGGCGGGCAGCGGGACGCTGCCTCGGCAGAGCTCACAATCAGTTATCAATAACACGTGACGAGGAACTGGGGAATAACCCAATAAAGAGAGATGTTGTGAGTGAGTGGGAGTGTGTAAGAGGGAACTTACAATCTTGCAGTAGAGAGGGATGTACTAACAGTGACAATTTCAACACAGAAGCAAGCAGAGGTCACAGAAAGTGAGGCAGGGCCCAGAGACAAACCTAAAAATGTTCTCGCTAGAAGCAAAACCGACCTTGGTCTGTGTCACGGAGAGCAAAGTACTCTGTCAGTCTGCTGGGAGGAGCCCGCCTCAGAAGACTGGAAATCACAGATATTCCAGGCGGTTGTTCCCATCTCAAAGAGCAGGGATTGACTGAGTGGAACTGGTGGGTGCGATCTTTCGACTTGTTCCCTTTTCCCCACTTGGAAAAATAAAAAACTCCATTCCATGGTTTAGGGGAAAATCGGGGGGCTGGCCAAGAAGAGAAAGGGCTGTCACAGCAACTATGCTGCACGGCGAGCAGTCCAGCTGGCAGCCTCACAGACCACGTCCAAATTCCAGACTGGAAAACAAACCAGCTCGAGACGTTCTAATGGAAACTGCACAGGGAAGATCCAGCTTCACCCCGGTAGGAAGACCTCACCCAGAAAACAAATCCAAGCGGCACCGGGAGGGACACAAGGCAGGCGTGGAGTCTGACTGCCGTGCGGCCGAGGCTGGCCGAGCTGGAGCAGGCCGTGGAGGCAAGGACAGGGAGAGAGGAGGAGCGCAGCCATCATGAAATGCCCACCAAGGGGGAGCCAACAGGCAAAGCTACGGCACACGCTGGTGAGCTTTCACGACAAACGGATCCTTTTTCTCTTCCTAATGGAGTGGAGCAGTGTGGGAAGGCGCGGGCAAGCAGCGAGCGCTGGTTCAGAGTCAGAGCTGGGGTGGAGATCTAGGTGTGCTTCTGTTAGACCAACAATCCGGCCAGTCACTTCACCCCTAAGTCTCCACCTCCACAGAGTGAGATGGGAGAGTCAGCACCTCCCTGAAAAGGTGCCGCGGCCCCTGGGAGGGGCTACCCGTTCAGTAAACAGAACTTACACAGTGAGTAATCGCAGCCCACTCAGGACACAGCGGGTGTGTGGCCAACAGCCTGATGAAGTTGAGGTTTACTAAGCGAGAACGTGCGACTTCACGAGTACCCAGCAAGAACATCGCGGGCTCCGGCTCCCACACCCCATCCAAGAGAATGTTTCCGGGTGGTGTGTGATCTGGTAGGTTATTTTGGGTGTGGGAAGGCATAACATTTTTTCCATATAAATTAATGGTAACAGTGTCCCCAAACCCAAAAAACGAGCTACCAGATAAGAATGCTCTACTTTTGTTTGGATGGAGAGGGCAGGTGGGCTGTACTGTGGGGTGAACCAGCACCACTTTGTGACCCACGCATATAAATCTGTCTATAACTTTTGGGTCCTGAGTCATTAGTTTTAGAAACTAGCAAAATGTACACTTTTCAAAGATGTTATCTAGTTGCCTGGATTCAAAACTACACACATGCAGACAAATGACAGCTGGCGAGAGAAGGACCCAGCATCCACAGGCTGGGCTGAGCCGAGAAAGCTGATCAAGATGCTATCTCGTATTTATCCAGAACTGAAGACTATACAGAGTGATTCTGAAAGATACGATCTTACTTGGCCTAACCCTGCCGCTCTCGAGCTGTGTTTACAAAGTGAAAAAAAAAAGCCTGCAACCCTAGAAGTACCCAGATAATTCATCCAAAAAAAAAAAAAAAAAAGTGTCTAAAATCAGAGTCTTTGCTTTGAGGTTCAGAAGCATAGTTCAGATCATGGATTTTGTTAAACTGAGGTTTAAAAAGAATCACTCTAAAAAGAACAAAGTCGTTATGCTCGGGTTGGAGGGGGCTGAAGGGAGAACTCGACAACATTCAAGATTACACCCTGGGGAAAAGGCTCAGGGGTTCAAAATTCACTCCTTTAAATGAGTAACTTAAACTATAACAATGGAAAAACTTCCTGTAAATATTTGAACTGTAAGGCTACTGACTCAACCTTTCTGTGGCAACAGTTTCACTGCTTGGTGGCTGGAGTGACTACACTTGTAGAGAAAGCGCCAAGGAGCTGGAGGTACTCAACACAGTAAGGTGTCTACTTTTAAGCAGAAGATTCTATGGGGCTGGAGGCGGGAAGGGTCAGCTAAATCTGTGTGCTGGGTCAATCTTACCAGCTGAGTGGAGAGCCTAAACTCAGGAATAGGATATAATAACATCCTTCAGTGATGTTCTCTATGCCAGACAAAAATAGGTTAAGAGCATTTTTCATAAATGTTTCCAACACTTCCTTCGGAGTAAATCCAGAGAGCTGAGAATCAGTGGGAAACCTCTCTGTCGGCAGTGGACTTGAACGGTCTGTCTGTAAACAGAATATTACTGCAGGGCCGCTGAAGTGTTGGCGAGAAGATCTCACTGTGAAATGAGGGTTTAGTAATTTTTCAAGAGCAGGTCAGTAGAGGCTGGTAAGGCAAACAGAGGTTTCGTGGTTCAAGCTGACTTGAGAGCCCGCACAACTGCAGGAACAGGCAAGGGGAGTTACCGTTACTCCCCAGGTCCCTGGGACAACACCCCCAAGAAGGAAGGCCGGTCAAGCTTCAGAGATGGGAGGCAACAGGGCACCTTCCCACACACGGGAGGAGCTAACAGGGCTAAAAAGACTCCTGACCAACCGCAGGCGCGCGCCCTGCACCACAACAGGCCAGGTCTGAAGAGCACTTGGCTTCGTGCAGCTGCTGCGACCTCACCATGCGCCAGGGAGATGCAACCCTGACAATACCGACAAGTTTAGGACGCGCTGTCTCAACTGCACAGTGGAATTGTGAAAGGATTTTAAACACTCTGACACCAGGTCACACCTCAGCCCAATTATATCAGACTTTTGAGGGGCAGGACCCAGGCACCAGCATATTTTAAAAGTTCCCCAGTTAATTTCAATGTGAAGCCAAAATTGAGACTCACAGGTTTAGTCCTTAATAATACTGAACATGTAGTTTTACTAGGTTAAGAAGCTGTTATCAGCTGAGTATGCACAGCACAGATGCCACGCCTTCACAGGGAAATAAGAGCTCACAATGCCAGAAGTGAACGCTTACAACTAACGTCAAATACAGGTAATTATGTAACAGGTGCTTATTTTCAATGAGGAGACAAAGTGCCTCAAACCCAAATCCATACACCCTCTTCCTCTGATCTACTGACAACATGGCAAGGAAGGACAGACAAATCTCCGAGTCGAATGATCAGAGAAGACTGTGGCTCCAGGAAATGGGGGTTTTGCAAGCAATTATTCAAGCAACTGGAAACTGGCAAAACCCTGCTTACCTGGGCTCTTCGCAGGCGCCACGAGAGTTGCTGCATCAGGACACGGCTCTATTGTGCACCAGCTTTCTCGATTTATCTGAAGGAAAAGGAAAACAGATCAAGTTTCAGAAAATGAAACAAAAGGGGGTGGTTTTACAGCTGCTCAAAGTATATCCACTGAATCAACACTTCTACCTTTTTCTTTAACACCTTATTGCAAACTATGCAAATTGATTATAGAACTGAAGTGTCCAGAGGGGAGAGGGGCTAGGGCAGGGGTGACAACAAAGAGGGAGGGGAGCACAATGAACGATGGTGGAGGATTATGGGTGATTTCCTGGTGGGTGTACTATGGTGACCAGACTGGTGAGGGTATCCTAATACTGCCTCAATTAAAACTTAATTAATTAAAAACATAAAGAAACTGCCAATAAAAGTTAGGGATATAATAGCAGTAAGAAAAAAGATCTGAAATGAGGAATACCATGGGCCTTGTTCATCTATTACTTTATTTTGCTTCCTTATATTCCACATATGAATAAGATAATTTCTTTTTTTTTATATATATGTATGTTGTGTGTGTGTGTGTGTGTGTGTGAATAAGATAATTTCTTATGTCTTTCTCTTTTTGACTTATTTTACTTAACACGATCTCTTCTGTTCCATTCATATTGTCATAAATGGTGAGAGTTCATAATTTTGATGGCTAAGTAGTATTCCATTGTGTATGTGAATGCTTCCAAACCACATTTTATGAGGCTAACATTGCTCTGATATCAAAATCAGACAAGGGCATAACAAAAACAGAAAACTACAGACCAATATAGATTTGGAGTAATAATTGTTCCATTTCTTTGAAGAATGGCATCATCTAATTTAACCTCCACAAAAGCTGAAAAGGTTTGTATGATCTTTATCCAAAGAATGACCAGACTCAGAGGGGTTGCTGGAGTAGAGCTTTGCCACTGCAAATCATGTGAAGCAGTAAATACACGCTACTAAAACAGCTCTTAATTTAGCCTTTCCAAGGCCCAAACATCTTAGCATTATAATACTCTAATTAGAGCAATACAATTTTTGAAATTGCCATTAAAAATTTTAACAGTCCTTTTTCAGTAACTGATAAAGCACACAGACACAAAATCAGTAAGGAGACAGAAAATGTGAGAAACATTATTAGTGATTTGCTCTAATAGACATGTATAGAGCACCACACTCAACCAGCAGAACACAGAGTTTTCAAGGGCATGTAGAACATTCACCAACACAGTCCACATTCTGGGGCATGTAACAAGTCTCATTTTGAGGATTAAAATCATATGAAGTATGCTCTTTGGCCACAACAGTATTAAATTAGAAACCAAAACCAAAAAGGTATCTGGAAAAACTTCAAATATTTAAAAACAATTTATAAAGGAAACCTTATGGAAATATTTAATATTGGTTAAATAACAGAAAATATTTTGAGCTGAATAAAAACAAAACCATCATGTATAAAAATTTGTGAGAATCAGCTAAAACAGTGCTTAGAACAAAACGTGTAACAGTAAATGCTCGGATCAGTGAAGAAAAGTCTCAAGTCAACGATCTAAGCCTATCCCTTAGAAACCAGAAACAGAGAAATTCAACCAAATGAAACAGAATAAAGAAAATACAGAGCAGAAATCAGTGTGACAGAAAAACAATGAACTAGAAAACAGATCAATTGTGTCAAACTCTAGCTAGACTGAAAAGGAACACAAGAAAGCTACAAATAACCACATCAGGAATTAAAGAGAGACATCATTACAGAGCCTATAGACACTGAGAGAATAAAGAAATGCTATAATCCATTTTATTGCAAAATTCAACGACGTTATGGAGATGTTTCATAAAAGACACCAACTACCAAAATCCACCTGACAGGCACCCAAAATGAAATGGCTCATCCCATTAAACATATTGAACTTACAGTTTTAAGCCTTCCTGTAAGGAAAACTCCAGATCTAGTGATAAACACTACCAAACATTTAGAGAAAAAATAATACCAATTCTATACAAATTCAGAAAACAGAAGAAAACAATATACTTTATGAGTCCTGTATGCCTGCTACCAAAAATAGATCTATCGAATGATTACATTTACATAGTTTAGAAAGGTCAAATCAGTGTGAGAAAGCCTCTGAGTAATTGATTATCAGGGCCTGTAGGAAGGGGCTGACTCCACGGGTCCCAGAGGGAACTCAGGGGGGAACTGTGTGTGTGTAACAGACGTGTTCCTACCATGATAGACGATTTTTGAAAATCACAATATTCTCCTTTTGATTGAATTATAAAATGGCTGTCAAGACACACACTTTAAGAAATAAAAAGTGTTCTTCAATTATCTGTTTGTATGCAACACATGGTTTTCAATACACAAAAAATTTCTTCATCAACTTCTTTGTCTCAAGTGATTCAGTAGTTACAGCTAAACTACCAAGTATAGCTGTTGTATGTACAGTCACAATTTCTGGAAACCATTCCAAAGACAAATGCAGAGAAAACCATAGCTATTAAACTGGTCTGAAAATTCAGTCAAATGTCATTATACATTTTAGTCAAATGTGATCACACAATTAAAAATTTACCAGAACTCATCCAATTATAAACTTCCACTGGTGAAGTTTTTCTGCTAATAATAAAAGCAAGAATCCAGAGCTACAGTACCTAATAGAAGATCTTTTTGAAACTGATGAGAACAAATTAGCTTTTCTTCCTTTTGTTCCCCAAATAGGAAGAGGCTATATGAAATTAGCAACTGATTTAAATGGTTAGCAGATATAACGAACAACAAATCTAACAGCACTGAAGAACGCCGAGCTATGAAGTTGCCCTCTTCTCCAGGACCTTCAGCAATCCTGAATCAGTATTTTAGGATTTCAATCACCTTTTTAATACCACACAAGTGATTCCATGGCTGTGAGTAAACAACATTCTTTGCTTCCACATGTAAGAGACTGATAGATTCATAGCATCTGCAACTGCAAAAAGTGAGTTATACATTTTGCAAAATAATAATATACTTAAAAAGATATTTAAAATCTCACTAAAAACTATAAAACTTGATTTACAAATATTTAAAGTAATGTGATAAATTCTCTCTTTTTTCAAAGATTTATTTATTTATGCATACAGGCTGGGGTGTAGGCCAGAGACATGGGAGGATTCACCAGAGACAGAGAGAGAGGAACGGAACAGGTGGAATGACTGAAATAAACTGCTGAGGGGAGCAGTGGGTGAAACAGGAGAGGTCTGCTGCGCCAAGTGGAGACAGAGATCTCTAGATAGGCTCATCTGTGTCAGGTAAAAAACTCTGACCTGATTTCATTTTTCACATCTTGCTTTTTTTTAAAAAATTGAAGTAACACTGGTTTATAAGTTTATAAACTTCGATTTTTAGCTGCACGGTGATGCATGAATGGTCAAAGACAACCAAGATCCACTTTTTCTTACCTTCTTGTAGTTTCCCAGACTTTAATGATTATGTATTACTTTGTTTTTGTAAATTTGTTTTGATAAACTTCTTATTTGATAATAGCTTTATTCGTCAGGATAGCTACAAGGTTAGTCCAGTGTCCTCATCACCTCCTCTTGGCCAGAATTCACATCCTCATACCCATGGCAGTACCTCTGCCAGTATCAAGAGGGCACCACCAGCATGCAGCTGTTAACTAAACTTCAGACTTCATTTGAAATTAAATTATGTTTTCACTGATGTTCTTTTCTGTTCCAGGATCCAATCCAGGATACTACTTTGCATTCTGCATCTATGTGTGTGTATAATTCTGCATTTTAACATCTTTACTGAAATATGTTATTTCATAAACTCTAAAACTCATCCACCTAAGTGCATGATTCACTGGTTGAGCATGTTGACAGAGTTGTGTATCGGTCACCACTCTTTCAGAATATTTTCATTACACTAAGAAAACTTCTGGACACTTTAGCAGTCACAATCTCCAGAGACGCCACCTCCATGCAGGCCACTGTCAAGCTACTTTCTGTCTCCAGGGATCTGCCAGTTCTGGATGCTGCAGGCAAGTGGCGTCCCCACTGTGTGGTCTTCTTGCCTGACTTCTTTCACTTAGCAAAGTGCTTTCACTTTGATTTATTTGTTCTTTATCTGTGGACTTTCAAGTTGCTTTCATTTCCTGGCTATTGAGAATAATTCCATAAAAAAGATAAGAGACACATTTTTGTGTGGACATGTTTTTTCATTTCGCCTAGATATTATACCTACAAGTGGGACTGCTGGGTCATACAACAACTTTTTAATGTTTAATGCCCTGAGGAACTGTCAGAATTTTTCAAAGTGGCCGGATCACCTGACATTCCCAGCAGCAATACTCACATATTCCAATCTCACCACATTCTCTCCAACACTTGTCCTTCAGACTGTAGCCTCCCTAGTGCTAAGCAGTATCTCATGTAAGTACCTATTTCTTCTAAAATGGAAATTAGCTTTTGATCTGTTGGTTACTTTCTAGGAAGACGGCATAAAGATAAAGTGCTCGGCACCTTCGGATTTGCTTCCTCCCTTCTTTCACTTAAAAAAGGTAGTAAATACCATCTATGTATCCAATCATCGTATCAGGTCTTAAAAAGAGAGGCAGTAAGGGGCTGGGAGAGTACTTCTCATAGCTGAGGTGAGACAGAGGTGCCTGGCACAGCACTCAGCACTGGGTGTGGGCTGGCTTGGACAATGATGCCCAGGTAACAGAAATGGGAATCAGCGAATGGAACGATGTGATGACACGTTGGATTTTAAATGCTACCTACACTTCTGGCCAGGCCACAAGCATTACACACACACACAAGCCAAATCACGACTCTGCTCTCCCACTTCAGGCAAAGCATTGCACAATATGGCACAAGGAAGTCACAGGTGGCCACACCCTGCAGAAGCAGAAGAATCGGCTTCTCGGAGGCTAACAAGAAAAAGTGGGTCCACAGTACCAACTGCTGCAGAGAAGCCAAAACCGAGAAAAGTCAAGAAATAGATAATACTAACTACTAAATATCAAACTGGGCAAGTGAGAGGATGCTGGTGACTTTGGAAAGAGCAGCTTTTACAAGGCAGGTGAGGCCAGAATCAGAACTGCGCAAGATCTCATGAAACTGTGTAAAGTACGCCACCTCGGTATCTTTTTCCTTGCCCCGGCCTCATTTTAGGGGAGTTACACTCTCCATGTGGTGGGATGTGGGGGAGTAGCCGGGCTGACTACATTACGCAGGCACCTTTACCTGCTCCAAAGAACGGAGGCTGCTTGAGAGCCAAATCGCACCGTTTATCCCGTGTCTCCCCCGCAAGTGGAGCAAGGGTGTGGTTCCTGGTGGATGCTCCATGAGTGACCTGCGAGCTCCCACAGCGCTTTTACGAGAGAATTGCAGGCAGCTGGGCGAGCCGCCAGGAGCCTCTCCTCACTAGACCCATTAAGCCCAGTGAGGCGGGAGGAGGTAAAGGGACACGAACACACGAAAGCAAGTCCTTGAGCAACATCACTTCCCACGTCTCACCCCAGAAAAAGGAATTGACAGTGAAGGACACGACGTGATGCCGCCCAGCTGCCCAATATGGAGGACAGGCTCCGAGCCCTGTTCTCCTCGCCGCTGCCCGGCACGCTCTCCCCCGGCCCCGTGTCTCCTCCTCCGATTCTCAGTCTCATGACTTGACAGTTGTTTAAACAATTTTTCATGGCAATGTAAAATTGAACAAGTCTGGCAAAGCACACTTAATAGTGCCAGAGATTTGCTGCATAATAGAACCATGGTTTAATTTAGACGAAAATATTTAGAAAATAACGAAATGAAGCAACTAAAATATGGAACTACAGGTGCCAATTTTTCAAACATTAAAATGCTGTAATGGTTTTCATCTGTCTGTGGCTCTGTCCACTTCCAGGGCTGCATTCTCAGTCACGGGGTGGGGGGGGGGGGGGGGGGTTCGTCAGCAGGGTCTGGGAAGGCTGGCGGCCTCCAAGCACAAAGACGTAGGAGCAAGTCAGATGGCGTGCACAGGTTCTGGCAGGGCCTTCGTTTGAATGAGGCTTCATTTGCAAACATCAAGGTAAAACGTACATAGAAAGAGAGTAAGCTTTCAGGTAAAATCAAGCAGGAATTGAGCAGATATTTGTATTCCACTGGACACATAATATAAGAGAGAAAAATAAGAACAAAGCCATTCTGAGACTGGGTAAGAACCAGAGTGAGAAGCTGTTCAGAACTGGGTCCCAGGCACAGCCAGGGCTGTCTCCCCACCTCCCCCCATATTCAGGTATGCAAAGACACCTTCATTGTGGAGGAGAAAATGAAACCACACCCCAGCAAGCCAAAGACTGCCCAGAAATGAAATTTGGCCAATCACTGCTTGACAAACATTGCACCAATCAGAAATGCACTGAGTGAAATCTTCATTTGCATTAAGCAGGACTTTGAGGGTATATCAGCACACCCCCCAGCAGGTTGCAGGGGCTCACAGCTCAAGTGCTGCTTGCATCGGTGTTTTCCTGGACTGCACTCCTGAAATGCCAAGTTTGCTGTAAGATGCAAGTGGTAACACAGTTGCTGCAACTTGACCATACTCCTGGGACAACACAATGCTCACAGCAGCATCATTCACAGCAGACAGAAGGTGGAAACCACCAAAATATCCACCGACGAATGAAAGCGGATAGACAGATGTGGCACCTATAGAGAAGGGAATATTATTTAGCCTTAAAGAGAAAATTATGACCCTTGCTAAAAGATGGAGAAGGTTTGAAGACATGCTAAGTCTAATAAGCCAGTCGCAAAGGACAAATACTGGACGATTCCACTTGTATTGGGTACCCAGAGTCCTCAGAGTCAGAGACAAAAAACAGAATGATGGTTGCGAGGCACTAGGGGGAGGGGGAAACGGGCAGTTTCCGTTTAATGAACAGAGTCTGTCTGCAAAGATGAAGGTCCTGGACACGGACAGCCGTGATGGCACAACAACGCGCAGGAACGTCACGCCACTGGACTGGATGCCTGGTTATGGCAGAGTTTATTCTCTCTATACTGATCACATAAAAAAGAACCGCAAAAACAGAAAACAATCAAAATGAGTGTGCAGCAGTTAGAGAGCAGCAAGCTTGCTTGCTCAGAGGAAAGTCTCAGGCAGCCCACGTAGCCCGAGGCACAGCTGGTAACGGGCCAGGCGCTACCAACCATGGGCAATGCCATTAACCAGAGGACAGAGTCCGCACGCACGGAGTGTGGAAAGAACATCAAAACACTTATCAGTGTTTTCAACCACATCCCGTATACAGTGACAGCAACACCAAGCATATCTTATTTTTGTGTCAAAATTATCATGCCTACTATAAAAGTTGCTTAAGAAATTGAAATTGGATGACAGAACCCCTCCCGCCCCCCATCCTGTTTCAGAATCACTGATGTGACGCTCGAGTTTGTCCTTGTGATTCTATTTTCCAGGCACTTCATGGTTTCTTTCTCACTCACCGGAGACAGCCTGAAGGCCACACTATGTGGCTTCATTTGAAACGACCTCACAGTGTGACACTGGCCAGACACGAGGCCAGGCCCTAAGGATGTACATGCAACACCTCCCTTCTGCCTGGCAGCAGGCGGCCTCTAAGACGGAGGTTTCTACATCAGTGGATGATAAGCTAATCTTGCATTATCACTATTCTTCTCAGTCAGCTTTGCGTGATGCTTGGCTAGAGATTCTAAGGACCAGCAGAATGAGACAGAACAGAAAGCAAGAACAGAGTTGAGACTGCCAATCATTTAGTAAGTTTTTAGAAAAATGAAGATGCTGAGTATGAGCCCCTCTATCCAGATTATGAAATTTTTGATTTACCAGCAAAATTCAGGATTGGTAACTCACTGAATGGGTAGGAGAGAGCACAGTACAGACAACTCAAATTCTGTTGAGCAAGGAGGGGAAATGAAGAAAACAAACTCCATGTTTTTCAGAGGAATAAGCTATCAAAATCCACCTTCTGGCTCCGATCCCACTGAAGACCCTTTAGCGAAAACACATACTCGGCCCTTTGCTGACAGCATCTCCGAGATAACCGGATAACGGACACGACAAGGAGTCGGCACTCAAAGCTCTGGCAAGCCCTGGTGCGCACGCAGCTCGGGGAAACAGAGGTAGTCACCTCAGCAGACATGCCAACCCACCCAGTTCATTTCTCATTCCTGCCACGAAGCCTGGGGCCGGTTGTGATTATCGAAGCCACACCCACACAATGTTCCCATCAGTCTGAAAATAGAGCTGTACATAATTTCAGGGGAGAGGGAACTGCCTTTTATTTTGGGCAGTCTTTCTGCTACTGTTTATATGTGAACATCCTAATAATACAGGTCATGGTTACACCCGGCCTTCCCAGTCATTGGCCCTATTTACTTCCTTTGCAACCGTCTTAGGAGATCGACCCCGAGATAACAGGCTGAACAAAAGGAAGCAAAGCCTCCCCATCCGGACACCGAAGCCAACAGTTGAGTCAAAACTTTTCGGGGAATCAGCCTGTAGTTGCAGAGATACGTACGTTGTCTCCAGTCCGTCACCTCCTATATTTTTTGTTTGATGCGATGTAGAATTGTCTTAGAAAACAAGCAAAGTTCCAAAGGATGTATATTTCTCTGGGAAATACTAGCGTTAAAGACACACCCCTGAGCTTTAGTCATGAGGTCACCAAACCTGTTCAAACACTGTGGAAGAAGAGGGGGTTGTCCCCTTCTGCAAATATTTTCACTGAATACACACAAAACATGGTTGTAACTCTTTTAACCATTCATCTGTAACTCAAATTACTAGTCACAGGTATGGTCTCAATAAATCATCAGTAACATGAAGGATTATGGTCACTGTTAGCAGGCAAAAATTATAAAATCAGTCAACCAGAAAAGGCCCCTGGATTAAATCAGTTTAAATCAGCAGTTAATCGTAAATTTGGACTCCCCTTCTTTTTGGTATGCTGGTTTTATGTAAGTTTCAAGTACCTGCCATGCTCTTGTGTTAAGAGTGGTCTCAGGATTGTTTAACATGAGTTTGCTTCAGAACTGCAATAAGCAGAGGATCTTATTCACCAACTTGTGAGGTCAACACAAGCTTCTTGAAGGATGCTGAGAGAAGAACAGGATGACACCTAAGAGTCTCTGCCAACAAGCTTCTATCCTGCACCATTTGAACACGTGATTCGCGTCACCAACCACGTAACCTAAGACCTGAGGCCACACGCACATGCGCAGGGAGTGAAAGGAGGAGTGTCACATAGTGGAGGGTGTGTACAGGCATGCCGGGCTGGGGATGGGGGGGCGGGGGTGATCAAGGAATGCCATCAATTTACATGTCATTATTGAGAAAATTTCACAATACGGTAAGACACAAGCGCTGGTGCGAGGACAAAGAGCAGTGTATGCAGCATGAGGGAAAGTCAGCTTCGGAAGGGCTGCCATGGCAGCGACTATACAGAACTGAAAGCACAGACAGGCCAGAATGCAAAGTCCATGGGAGTGTGGGTACATGACACACAATGAGGATTTTGAGCTGATCCACAGTGAATTCTCAGGATGCCCACGGACTTACAGGGCTAGAGCTGTAAGTGTGGAACACAAAGTGATGGCCTTTGTGAATATTGTTAGACGTCGTTCTGCGTCTTCTACCAACTTAATCAGTATATTGTATAGTTCACATACGATGATGCTTATGAGTGCATACTTAAAATCTTAAAAGACTGGTTCATTCAATGAACCAATGAACTACTGAACATTCAGTTTGAGTTGGGACATTGTTCAAGTACTTAGATCTATTTAGTGAAGAGATACAAAATTACAACTGCCAGAGTACAAAAATTCAAACTTCCACAGATGTAAGTGGAGTGAGAACAGATACACAGTCACTTGAAAACTGAAATGGCATATACACCAAACAAAACTATTTTTCTTAAGACGCGATTAAAGAACCTGAAATTAAAAATGGAAGCTACCTGGAGAACACTTCTGCATGACTGATAAAACGGTGAGCGAAATCCGCTAAAATGTGCATGATCGAAGAGCGTGTCCGAGCTCAAGCACCTGTGTGACGTCGCGCAGAAGGTGTTCCTGCACTGGGCATGAAGTAACCGAGAGAACTTCTCAGACTCTCTCCAATGTGAAAAGACTAAGACAGAAAAACAACATGAATATGTAAGTTAAAAACGATATACATATTCATGTAATGAAAGGCCGACTACAAGGGAAGGTCTGAGCGAGCGAGAAGAAACACGGATCTTGGACACAGTCGGACCTGGGGTTGCTTCTACCTCTGTAAACCAGGAGCCACGAGGCCTCTGCCAAGTGACTACCCAAGTCTACTTTTCCGCATGTAAAATGAGTCCGACAGCAGGAAGGCGAAAGTCAAACGCCTGCATCCCATACCCAATCCCTTCTTCCACCTCAGACCACAAAACCATCCTGTGGTGCCTGGACTACCGTCAGGCAGCCTCACTTAGCCCACACTGCCAGAATGGTCTTCAAAGACACAAATCAGAAGTAAAGTAGCCAAAGAAAGCAAACTGCTCACCAGGCTTTCGGGGCCTGCTCTCCCAGGCCCCTGGGGGATGCCCCCGACACCACCCCGGCTCCCCCACCCAGCCACAGCAGCTGTCAGCCCCTCATCAGCGTCTCTAGAACACCTTGCCGCCGGCACCTTCTCATTCTCTGGAGGTCAGTTTTTAAATGTCAGCATCACAGACAGGTCTTCTGTCTAGAAGACGCTTCCCCCGTCCCCTCTCCGGCACACTGCGCTTCTCACGTCACGTGTAACACCTTCCGGTGCGAGAACCGCGTAGCCCATGCACCCTGTCTGGCACCCTACAGGCCACCACCAGTCTCAATGATGCGCCCCTCCTCTTTAGCACCACAGTGAAAGAATTTGCAGCATCTTACCCACTCATTGCAAACTGAAAAATCAGGTCTTTTCAGAACTTAAGAGTTTATTTGTAGTAAACGTGTATTTTCTGAGAAGTGACGTTTGCTCTACCGAGTATCTTTCATTATTGATTATGAAATAGGTAGTATGGTACAGAAATAGAATATAAACACAAGTCCATCTAAAAAATGAACGGTATCTTTATTCGCTGTGACTTTGGCAGGGGGCGGGAGGGGGGTCGGGGATCCCATCTTTGCCACTAAAGGTCCTCAGACTGCCCTCACCAGGGTTCAAGAGATACCCCAGGCCTTTCACAGGAAAATGGGGGAAACAGCTGCTGCCTGACAAGCCAGTCTCCAGTGAGATTACACACATGGAAGTGTCTTGTCAAAGCTGTCGAGCAGCATCTATGAGGTCACGAAACCTGGGCCCACTTCGTCCTTGTCGAGGCCGTCACGCCCGGCCGAGGCCGAGGTCTGTGCACTCGGCACCGTCCTATATGGATGGAAACCCTGTGAGGCCTAGACGAGGACTTCCTACCTTCCTTTCCTCCCTTTCCTTCTCTTTTTCTCCCGGACAGGTAAAATCAGAAAGAGTTGAGCAAACAAAGGCCCGAAAAACTAGGCTCTCCTAAATACATGAAATTCAAGTGTTAAACGTCACTGTGATTTCACAGAAGAAATCACATTTCAGAGCAATGACACCTTGGGACAAGTTCAAAATGGCTCTCAGCCATGGCCTGGCCGTCCGCGGGGCCCTGAGGCACCAGCAGGATGACGACACTGTCCCTACAGGTCACTGCTCCTCCTCAGCCTCGTCCAGTGTGGGATTTCGCTGGCTTCCGTGTCTAGCCTCCTGAGCCCACTTCCTGGCCTCGGCCGGTCAATGGAAAAAATTAGAGTCCGAAGCAACACATGAATGGACAAATCAATATATCGGCTGCACTCTCTCCTTGCGCATGGCTAGACAGCACCACACTGCAGCCCCATCCCCCCATCTACACCCTCCCAAGTTCACCTACTGAGGTTCTTCTAGCATGTGAAGCACTTGGCCAGCTTCCAATTTCCCCTGCTTTTGCCAGAAAACCGCTAAACTTCCAAAAAGTGCTCCCTGAGTGGGCCAACATTCCCAGACTCGCTGCCTTCTTGCGGCTGGAGGAGTGCTGATTAATTTTAGATTTAAGGATGCCTCCTGTGAGCAATTCGCTTTCCGGAGTCTCCGCCCTATCCGGCTCAGACACCCCCATCACTAACGCCTGGAAAACAAACAAACACGGCTATCAGCAGAGTCGAGAAAGGCCTGAAAGGCTGCCAAGCCAAGCGAAAGGGTGGCTGTGTCATGTTCATAGAGAGATCGGCTAGAGACCCCTCCAAAGGAAATAAAAATATATACCTTTGTCTCAAAGCCTTGTAGATGAGAGACCAGAGAGACAACAGCTAGAGAAGACCCAGACAAAAGACAGACTGAGAGAGACACACCCGGACAGGCGGGGCCTGGGGCGCAGGGCTTGACAGGGAGAGGGACAGACACATCCCAGCGAAGAGCGACGAGAGTGACTCTGAAGGCCAACCTCTCCCTCTGCGGCTGCAAGCACAGGCAGTTCTACTGAGCGCGACAGGGCACTCACACACACAAACGTCACTGAAGAGATCAGCGACTCAAGGCTGTTCTCCAGCCGCCATTGTTCCTGACCAGACATTCCTTTAAGACCCTTGAAGCCACCGACCCAACCCCCCACTCCACAGTCCACACGTGCTTCTCAGTCCTCCTCCCAGGGTGGATGGCCAGGCCCCGGGTGGTGGACGCAGCCCTCGAGCTGCGCAGCGGCTGCGGCGGGCCCCTTACCTTCAGCAACACCACGTCCACAGGCCTGCCCACCTTGGAGATGTCACACAGGCTGTAGCGCCTCCTGTGCCGCTCATACATGTTGTCCAAAGGCAGGAGAGCACACAATGCAGGAGAGGTACCCACTGCTAATTTGGGGGAACAGAGCGCTCCCACTCGTCAAGCTCCAAGTTTCTCAGGGCGAGCTGGAGGAGGTCTGTGCCTTCCAGACGCCTCTCCACAAAACCCTCACAGGGTCAAAATGAGTTAAAAAGAAACCAAGCAGAATCCAATTCCTTGAACCTACTGAGAACTTTCTCGCCACTTGAGAGCCCTGGGACGATGAATTTTTAATTCACAACGTGAACAGTCGGGGCCTCCCGATGCTATACTTCACACAGATCTCGACTGGAGCAGAAGCACGCAGCCTTCCCGTCGCTGGCAGTAACTCCAGTCGAAAAATTAATTAACTGGCTAAGCATAATGGCCGACCTACGTGGGGAAAAAACCCAGAAGAGGCAATAAAAATCCAGTTTGTACTTGGTCAGGACAAGAGAAAAAAAAGGAAGACACCTCTATTTCAAAGAGAGGATATGAAAAAATCCTCATTAAAATCAGTTTTCTCAATTAAAAAAAAAGAGATGGAAAACCAATTTTCCTTTACAGGAACAAAAAAAAAAAAAAAAGTGGCCGCCTGGAGATTCTGTTGCAAGTCGGTCTGCGGCGTCTGTCTCCTGCTCGCCAGGCAGTGGGGCTTGGTTCTGATTTAAGTGGAAAATGTCTAATGACAGCAGAGTAAGAGGAGAAAAAAAAGACCACTCCTCCAGTCTGCTCCCTCCACCCCTCCTTGGGCTGGCCCGTCCCACCCCGGCCGAACGTCACTATTTGGCCTTTCAGCTTTGCACCAGCAGCCTCGGAGGTTTGAAAACCTAATTGCAGTGGTGGGAACATGATTCATCCACAGACGAAGAGAGGAAAACAAGGCTTCCTTCTCCAACCCGCTTCCTCCTCCTCCTCTCACCGTCCCTGTGAAACGGCTCTCTCCCCCGTCCAGAGGGCCTTGGGTCAGGGCGGGCGGTAAGGGGAGGAGGGGTGTCATCCTAAACACCGCAAGCAAGTGCGACACACTCATCTATTCCACGAAGTTCAGAAAATTGAAACTACCGCAGGCGCACATGGCTCTCCTGCCAAGTGCACACCAGTGATTTAATATGAGAAAAATGTTAGCCAACTATTCAGAGCTCTGTCTCTAGGACCACAAGTGACTGCAGAAGTGTCTGACAAGGTTTAATGCCAAGCGCCCGGGCTGGTCAGCCTGCAGGAGGGACGGAGGACAGAAGCCTGCAGGAGAGGGTCCCAAGTGTCCCCGGCACCGCTGCCCGCTGCCCACACCTGTTTCCTCACCCTCTCAGCCCCTACCCTGCGCGCCCAGGCCATCCAGAGTCCTCCCTGCACACAAGCTCTTACTTGCGTTGTAAATGATGGGGGTGGGAGTGGCTAGGAGGAAGAGGAGGAGGAACTGAGGGAAGTCCAAAGAGGGAATGTGCGGAGAGGGGAAAAATACAAAGCCGGCTCCTCTTAGGAGCATCAGGCTGCGATCTTCAACTCCTGGGCCCCAGGGAGCCCTGACTAGACCCCAGCATGTGAACCAGGGAAGGAAGAAGAAACCGAAAACCTACATCCTGCCTACATGGCAACCTGAATTGAAAAGACCTTCCAGATTCTGCAAAACGTAAGGTCCAAGGCATCAAAGCTTCCCCAGGCCGGGTCCCAGGTCCCGGTCCCGGGTCCCAGCCAGCTCGCAGGAGGGCAAGCAGCAAGCCTGGCCAGCAAGCGGGGGTGGGGTGGGGGGGTGTCCTGTCTCGGGCCCCGCCCAAGCCTTGGACCCCCGTGCCCCATGTCCCACCTGAGGCATAAAGACAGATGCCCCCAGCCCAGCGTGGTTCTGCAACGTCACCGACGTACAGTGGGACAGAGACTGCTTTTCATTAGAATGACGAGAGCAGGCAGCAGAGACAAGATGATGAGAGAGATTAAAAGGCTCTGAATGAAAGTCCTACTCAGGCTAACCAGAGGGTGGAGACCAGCCAGGGGTTTACAAATACTTTTTAACTATGTGGTCGAGGGTACAAATCGAAAGACCCTTAGGATTTAGTGTACAGAAAAGTGAACAGTTGATCATCCTTTCTGTATGAACTTTCAGCAAGCTGCAATTTAGAACGCGCTCTCCCTTCCCGCAAGAACACAAAGCTGCCCCCCCCCCGCCCCCTCGTTTTTTCCTCACTGCCGCTCCCTTCTGTTTTAATCAGAATCAAATGTTTTCCTGCTTCCAAGGTTCCCAGGCATCTCCCTAGGGACCAGAGATGCTTTAATCACCAGAATTTTCTACTCCCAGCCCTGTCTAACTACTGGCCTAAGTGTAGAGAACCTATACTGATTTAACAGATATTTTATGCCCTGTAGAAGAGGCAAACAAAAGAATAAAAAGGTCTCTGTCCTCAAAAGCTTATATAATTAGAGAGAAACCAATGTCAAAATAACATTATTGTGAAAATGGCCCAGATTGAGACACGAAAGATTAATTTTCTTATCGCTGATGATCTGCTGGCTTTTTGCTACAGGCTGGAAGCCTATTTCCTACTCTCTCACACATAAACAGATTAAGAGGATCTGGAGTCACCCTTCTGTATTCTGAGCCTTCTTGGAGAACAAATGTTCTGGGTGGGGAACAAAGAGTCTGTTTTTGCTCCCCGACTTCCCCACCCTGCCCAGCACTCCCCAAAAGAAGACGGAATCCACAGTCTGTGCTTTTGCTGCTGATGCGACAATTCCAAGTTTTTATCAAAAACATCTGGAACCACTGAACAGTTCCTCTGTTAGGATTCTGAAACACAGCAACCAATCATTTCACATCCAAACCAGAGCTAAGAGTTATGAATTTTCATTTTGAGAATATTCTACCTTTCCTTTAATTTTGGGAACATACACTAAAATGTTTTATTTACAACCTCTTACAATAGGAATTACTCACAAGATTCCAGTCTCATAACTATTTCCCTTCTCTCTTTATTCTCCATCCCATTCTATCCACAACCAGAGGCCCCAATTCTTCAACAGAAGCAACCGGTGCTTTTAGTCTATTCATACCACAGGCGCAACAAGTGTTCTTAAAGATTCCAGAAAGTAAAATGTAAAAATCCTATACATTCAGCACTGGAGAATTAAACTTTCTCTCCTTTACTGAATTACGGGCTCTAACACCTGCCCAAATTACTTAAAACATTCTTACAAGTCACTGGCATTTGGTTCCTTTGTTCTACTGAGGGCAGAGCCCTGTTCAAAGCCCACAGCAGTTTCTGCACCAGCACACCACCTAGTGGGTGTGCTAAAGATCTAAGCAGTAAGCACCTGGTGGACAGAGGGGTGTTCTCCTGCTACTAACTATTTTATCTGTAACCCCAAAGTAAATACAAAGTAGCCGCATGTGACCAAGCCGGCTACAGACCAGCTACAGATCAGTGAATGGCCCGTTTAGTCTGCAGAAAACACAAAGTAGCAGAGTGAAGGTCAAGGGTGCCTTCTGCACTCAGGTGTGCCAGCATCCAGCCAGCACCTGGGATGGCCAGTTCGTCTGGCTTAGAGAACCGAAAAGGGAGACTGGCTAGACACTAGGTCGCACCTGAAGTTCCTTCCTGATCTGACGTCAATCTGACAGACGAAGAGACCTTCATCACCTGCCATATGGCTCGCAGGTTGTAGGTGGAGTCAGAGCAGAAAGAAAAAGCAATTGAGAAATCCTCTCAAAGCTTGCAGACGTAGTGTATTCTAGGTAATTATATTTTCCACCTCTACTTTTTGCATGAAATGAGGAGGAAAGGCCTACCACAGGCAACACTGTGCATTCATCTATGATTTCATGAACTGAAAAACAGTGAGTCACCCAGAGTCACACATATGTTGGTGGCAAGACTGACTAGAAAACAGATAAAACCTCCACTTGAGCAATTCCAGTCACTAAGAAAAACAAACTGCTTCAACTGAGATGGTTAAGTATTCGAGAAAGAAGGAAATTACTTCCAAAGACTGAAGGGGCATTTTTCCATTTAGGATTTCCTTTTAAATTTCAATGTAGGTGTCCAAACAGGACAGGCCCAGGAGAGGGAGACCTTCCCGGCCACCTCCCCCGCTCCAGGCATTTCTCTGACTCACACTTCAGAGGTTCCAGGAAGGTTAGGAGCAAAAAGGGCAGCCCACAGCAACCCTCCAAGCAGCAGCTGGCTGCAGCCAGCAGCACCTCTGGTGGAGCCCTTCCCTATCGTTGCAAGAAGAATCCCTGACAGCCTCCCAGCGGCAGGAAGCTGTATAGATGGCAGGAAGCTACATGGAAGAGTGTAAGAAAAAGCAAAGTTGGAAAAATGCCCCTTCCCAAATTCGTGCTCCTCACAGGAAACACCTCATGGAACAAGCACACAAGTAGCAAATTTCACTAACCCCTTAGTGACCAACCCCTTAGGACCAACCCCTTAGTGAAAGAAAAGGGTGGGGGGGGGGGCGGGGGAGAAAGGGAGGTGGCAGGCTAAGAATTTTCCTTGCAAAGTAGGAGACTCTGGAGCTCTGGGACAAGCCTGCTGTGCAGCGTTTATGGATGAACCTCGATGAGGCTTGTCGGGCGTGTCCCCTTGTGCAGTCTCTCCGATTCCTCATAAAGTCTGTCCCTATGTGTCGTTTGCACCAGGTCACAAGGCTAATGAAGAATTTGTGTTAAACTCAGTCCTGGAAACCTATTTTCCTTTCCAGGCCACATCTTAATTTGCCACTAGGGTAATGCCCTAAATGAAAAGAAATGCAACTATCATGGAGAAAATAGAAATTAAAATTTGAGGAAAGAAAACTCAGAATTCATCACCCATCTTCCTCATTAAGTTTAATTTTACATAATTCCAAGGACAGAAAAAGATGTTTTGTTCAATTAAAAATGTAAATGAGTCAAAATTTTATAAAGACCAGGCAGAAAGTGTGCCGTAACATTAAACAGACTCAATTCCTTTGTCAGCATTTTAATACTGGACAATTCAATTTTTAACAGCCTCTTACTACAGTAATGTGCTACAAAATTGGGAATGAACTTATCCAGCATGCAGCCTCGGAGAGGCTGGGATACCCGCAGCTGCTGTCCAGGTCTTCTTCTTCTTTTTAAATATTTATTTATTTATGCATACAAGCTGGGGTATAGGCCAGAGGTGGGGGGTGGTGAGATGATTCGCCAGAGACAGAGTGGGGAGCAGAACAGGCGAATCTACTGAAGTACACTGCTGAGGGAAGTAGCGGGAGACAGGAGGGGTCTGCTGCACCATGTGGGAATCTCCCTGGCCCGGTATCGAACTTGTGCTGCAGTGCTGCGGATAGCTTCACAGTGCTGCACTTAACCGGTTGCGCCACCAGGGAGGCCCTACCCAGGTTTTCTTGAGGACTGAAGGGTATGCTGACCCTGGTTCTTCTCTTTGGAACAGCCATTTCTTATGGCAGTTTTTTTAATCTTTGATGCTCCCCATCACCAAGTCACACACTCCTGAAACCTCTTCTGGACCAGGACCCCACAACTGTGCCTCCTGCGGCAGAGCCCCCACTGAGGGCACCCCAGTCGGTAGTCTCCCCGTGATGTGGGCGCCTAGAATAAAATCCTCTGAAGCCACTCACCCTGGGAGAAATGTTTTCTTGACGCGAACAGCACACTGAGAAGGATGTACACTGGTGTGTGAAACAATCTCACTTCTCATGTCTTCTCCAGTTTGACACAACCTTGTCACTTTACTTAAAACCCACTTTTCATCACTGCCTACTACATTCTCTAGTTTGTCTTGTTACTTTAGCTCACAAAGAGCATCCTGAATGTGGATTCTGCTACTGAAGTAACGGCTGCTTCTGCCATCTCTGTGCCCTCTGTAAGCTTGGGGAGCATGGCTAACAACGGAGGTACAGAGGTGTGTCATCCAAAGTCTCCCTGGAAGGAGGCCCATCTGTCTGCTCGCACACCCGAGAAAACGCTGTTCCATCAGCAACAAAGCCAACTGGAACCAGAGTCAGGTTTCACCGAGAAGATGTGGAATCATCTGTCCTATTTCCTGCTGACACCCCCACACTGAATCGAGGGTGTTCTACCAGGCACCCGAGTAGGGACCCCATCAGTGGAGACACCACACACCCCGCTGCTTCCTCCTGTTCAATAAACACTTCTCTAAGGGTGTTTCACACTAGATCCCACAGATCTCACAGCTCAACTACAAGCCATATTTACTATTTTTAATCTTTCAGCAATATTTATTTTTAGCACGACCACAACAGTATCATGTAAGTCAGCTCAGCGCTGACAAAGACAAAGCAAAGGTTACTCCCATTTTCCCTTCGGAGTGGCAAGCCGCCGCCATTCCTTCTCATGTGTGGAAATCCCACCAGCTTCAGAGAGCCTGTGAGCACAAGCTTTCGGCTGAGTAAAGAGCTAAGCCAGAGCACCCCCTCCCAAAGGTGGGGGGCACTTGCTCTCCCCACCCTTTCTTGTTCTTGGTCCAGTTAACTATACCACAGAGTCCACTTAAACGAATATGTATCCTTTTGCTATTTTCACACCCAGTTTGCACATGTACACAGGCAAACAACGTGAGATTCAGACTAACCTTCTGGTCAGGATTACTATTATAGATGGTAGTCTAGACCTTGAAAAATACTTTACTTTTCACTTAAATAGTTTCTAGGCAGCTGTACTGAGATAAACTGAGATGCAGTAAATAGCACCTAATTAAAGCCTACCAGAGATTTTGTAAACAGTTTTTAAATTGAATTTTCAATTTTTCCAAAGATTGTGGCTTTTAAATACATTAGCATTTTCAAAATCTGAAATGGTAAGAATGTTAAAAATGGTAAATTTAGTATCAGCAACAATTTAAACCAAGGAATTTCAAGCTGTGACTGTATCCTACAACTTTATGTGTCACTGTCTTAAATCTTAAAACAAGCTTTTCATTAAACGTATTTCAATTTTTAGAAAAAAAACTGAACACCTATGCTTGCACTGGAGACACAACAGGACATTAAATGGTCAGCTAACTAGACGTTAAGTAGTGTGTGTGATATGCTAGAATAATCACAAGAACATTTTGCTTTAAGCTGAAACATACTCTAAAGCTGCAGAAAGTCCTGCTGAGGAAATGCCGGCCAGCCAGAGACCTGACAGACGGAATTAACCTGGCAAAAGGAGTGGTGTGCAAAGAGGTGCAGGGAGGCAGGGAAGGAAACCAGAAACTAATTTTCTGTACAGGTTCAGCCAGAGGCAAGAGCGAGCACGTAGCAAAGGATGGGGTCCAGGAGCAGGCAGGTGAGATCCAGATGAACACGCTCCTTCCATTTGGAAGAGTGAATCACAGCGATAGGAAAAAGCGAGGGAAGGGCTGTTAGCAAGGGAAAAAAGCAAGATGCCCGCTACATTTCAAAAATACCTACTTTTACTAGAACACAAGGACAGGAAGGAAAAAGAGTAGAGGCAGTGGGGTTAGCTACAACATTGTTACAGAAGTTGAATGACGGCTGAAGGCAGCTTGGATTCCGGTGATGAAAGCAACCTGTGAACAGAAATCCACAGCCTGAGCTGTTAATAGTAACAGCTCTGGGTGTGGGAGGGTGCGGGGAAGAAGCCTCAGTCTGACCAGGCTTCTGCCCTGGGCAACCACAGAGAGGGTGGCGGGAGCACAAGTGGGAAATGGAGAGATGAGAGGGTGAGCCGAGTTTCAGACACGGGGAGTGTGTGCGACCTCGGTGCACCCAGGCAGCAGAGAGAGGCAGCAGAGCATCTGGCGCTCAGGAGGCGGCTGGGGGCAGGCACACCGATTTGGGGATCAACACACAAAGGACATTAAAGGGGACATTGCAAAGGAAGAATGGCCACCAGTGCCAAGTGCCGCCAACGGGCCCCACAGGCACAAGGGGTGGGTTTCGCTGTGTGAGCGCTCCCTGCAGCTGGATTCTAAGATCCCACTACTTGTGAGAAAGGTCTAGGCACCAGCTGTCCACTCAACTGTTTCTCATTTCCTTTTGATACATTTTTTCTTTAGAAAAAGCACCTTAGCCAGTGAGAACTTTCACAAGAGCTGCTACAGGGTTGCCAACCTGGTAATAAATACCTTAGCTTGTATAAGACTTTCCCAGAAGTAAAGGAAGCAGAGAAAAGGGACCAGTCACAAGAACCGAGGGCCATGCCACACGTCTGTCTGTCCTTCTGCATGTTTCAGTTCCAGCCAAGGGATCCCAGCACGGAGACAGAGAACACCTGAGTGCCTGCACTGCCATTCTGGCCAGGAAATACGGACAGACGGCTGGGCCCCAGCAGCTGGAGGAGGGAAGCGGGGTGACAAGGGCGTTGCGGCAAGGAAGTGGGAAAAGAAGGGAACAGCCCCAAGAAACTCCCTTTCCACAGGATCACCTATGGAAAGAAGAACAAGCCTCATCCTGCAAAACAGAGGCAATGAGGTCGAGGGGAACAGCGCTGACTGGCTGGCCCGAACTCCCCAATGGGATTTTGTCATGGCCAGCCGTCACGGCCAGTGAGTGCTAAACTAGTGAACGCCAGCTAAATTTATCCATTCAACAAATATTTTAATGCCTGCTATAGTTGCCGCGTTCTGGAAGACAGTTGTGAGAGGTGTAAAGGAGGACAAGATTGCTACTGGGTCCTCCAGGAAACACACAGGGATAATGGCACAAATCGGTTACAGGATGGCCTGGGAATGCAAATGAAATGCAGAATTTCAGCCAGAGGGGAGGAGGAGCTCTGTGCTCTGACTAGGCAGAAGGGTGTCACGAAGCTGGTGGCTTGACACGAGGGGAAGGCAGGCGAGTGTGGCAGGGAGGCGACCTGTGCGGGAGTGCAGGCGAGGTGGCGAGGAGGGAGGCGGGACGGGACCGCAAGCTGTCTAGGTGACACCAGAATCGGGGCGTGCTCTGACTGTGCCCTGGAAACCATTCGTGGCCTAGATCACAAAAGCACACGATGTCATGTAGGAGGTTTAGATGCTTCAGAGACAACTGGGAGCAGCGAAGATGTTGGCACAAAGGAGCTGCAAAGTTTGTGTTGTAACTGAGGAAGAGAGGAGAAGAATCTTTAGTCCTGCTGACTCTCATCTCCTCGCCCAGATGCCACACTGCTCCATGATCCTCGTCCTACCTCACTTGCTGCTATTCCTCAAGAGAGCTGGGCTCTCAAAGTTGCTGCTATTCCTCAAGAGAGCTGGGCTCTCAAAGTTCCACAATCAGGACGTGGTTCTTTTACCCAGTGACGCTGCCTCTTAGTTTCTGGAATTCCCACCCTTAGCCAAAATCTACCCTTCATTCATGGTCCTCTCCCAACCCTTTTTTTTTTTTTTTAAGCTCCGTCCTTAGAACCGCGATGGTCACGGGACACGGGTGCCCTCGCTTCGTGGTGTCTGCCCTATGATGGTCCTTGACATTGGTCTGCCTCCAAGCAGATGGTGAGCCCCTACTTTCCGAACTTCCCTACAGAAAATGACCCCCCATGTCCAAAGGTGAGACGACTGAAAGGTTGTGTGTTCATCTGTCACCACGAACACAGTCCTGAGACTTAGCCAATGGTAACCAGGTCCAGTTATTAAACAACGAGAGAAAAGGTTTTGTCAGTGTTGACATACACCAAAGGTGAGTGGTCTAAAAGTTTCTGAATTTAAAGAGTAAAAATCCTGGACAGAAATGAGAACTCACATACAACATAACAAAAGTCTTAGGGAAAAACTGAATCCCACATTAAAATGGAAATACATTACTTTAGGAAATTACTTGCCTACTCTTCTTTCTTTTCACTTTGCAGCACAAAGAACAACTCGAGTATAGTCATCCAGACAAACCAACAAGTGATTCAGTCTCCCATGGAAGACTTCCCTCATCTCTCCCAGCACAAACACCACTCAACCGTCATGTGTGCCAAGAAACGGAGAGGTTTAAGAAGTTGTGCTCTTTTTATCAGTTGTCCGTAAAATAGAAAAGTCTGTCATTAAAAAGTCTTCCTTTTCAAAACTACCGCCAGGTATTTACTCACGCCCAATAGTAAATCCTGTCTCACTCGTTTAGGGAATACTATTCAGAGCTTGTACTTGATAATTTTATTCTAGCAGAATAGATTATCTAAATGTCCTGAAAATCTTAATGACGTACAACAGGACCTTGTTTTACCTCAGACTGAATTGTCAGAATGAGTTCTGGAAGGGATGTCCCCCCAAAACATGTTTATAGGGGAGGTAGGGCACTCAGATGTCCCTGCACTTGTACAGACTCAAGTGGAGGTCCCCCCACCTCCGCCCCCCAGAACACTGAGGCAGCGAAGGGGCGTCTGGCCACTTAAAGAAGCTTTGGTTAAGAGTGGTTAAGAGGGTGGGCTCTGGAGCCCTGGGCATGTCCCTGATCTAAGTCCCTGAGCTTCTCCCCTGTAAAACGGGATGAAAACATCGAAGACAGTGAAAGGGAAGTGCTATATGCAGTGTCTGTGGATTAATGTATACGGTTTGTATAGTGCCTGTGGCATGTTAATGACTATACTGTTATTACCCTGTTGCCTTAATTTTTTTAAAGAGATATTTACATCCTCCCACAAGAGAGCACACAAGGTAAAACCAAACAGCTTATCAACTCTGACAATGAGAACTGAGAGAATAAAACAGCTGGCTTTGGATGACACTACCAGCCCTCTTAAATTACTTTTTCCATGGGACAAGAGAGGAGAGGGGAGGAAGAATTAAGCTTTCTGGTCTCTGATAAGTCAAGAAGGTAAGAAACTTTCCCAGAAGCTAAGGCTAGAGGAGCTATGAGTATCTGAATGCGACACTGTGCGACGCTGTTCTGTGGAGCAGCAGTTCTTTGAAAAGGTCACGACAGCACTGGGAACTCAGATGGAAGAGTTACAGTCTTGAGGGAAAGAAGAAAAAAGGCCTCCCCATCTGAGGCAAAGGGAAAGCAGCAAAGACAGATATTTATAGATTTTTCCTGGCTAACCCCCAAGTGCCTAATTTGGACTCAACTTAAAGCGTCCCTGAGCAACCCTCAGCCAGCAGGCTGGCTGCCCACGTCACCCACTGGGATAAAGAGCGCTGGCTCGGCGAGAAGAGCCGCGCCACCACCTTCTCCCTGGCTCCTTCGCTTACCTCCCCGACACGGCCACACCTGTCGGTTTACCGTGCTCAGACCGGCTTTCCAGCAGCCTGCCCCTGCGTTCTTCCCCAAAGACAAGAACTGGCTGGGCCGCTCCGCCCCGCCCCCTTCAAATGCTGTCCCCGCTGCTGGCTGCTGTCGCAGAGCACCTCCCGCAGGTGGGCCTGCCCGTCCCTTGGCTGTGAGGACACCTGCACACCCCCGATGCCCAAGCCTCTGAATTCCCTGCAGGTGCTTGGCCTCGGCATTCAACAAGTGGCCGACACCACCTCTTAGTCTGAAGAGGGTCCCTCAGTAAGGCGCCCGTTCTCAGAATTAGCGCAGACTGGTACGGGCTACCTAAATTCAGAAGCTCCTTTATTCATAAGTTCATCCAACCCACACATGTTTGATAGTGAGGCACCACAGCAAAGAGAGCTGGTAGGTTCCCAAGGTCATCCGTTCCGCAGAGCTGCCTAAATATTAACACACTCAAGTTTCTGTCATCGCGGTTAACAATGGCTTACAACACGGTGTGACGCAGAGGCAGAGGCTCCCACGTCTCAGATGCATGTCCCTGCACCACACCCACTGCCAAGGCCCCACAGCCCACACCAGAGCCCACTGTGCCCCCTTCTGGGCCCATCTTACAGTCTTAACCCGCCCCCTTTGTTAAATAGTTTGGCTCTGTCTGATCCTTTGTTTGTTTCTCCACATTTTCAGCATGTTCTCTCTCTTAAGAACAATGATTAAGGGAGCTTCGAAGGAGCTGCGTTCTCTCCTCTGCTTCCTGCTGCTTCCATCTCTCTCACGTCGAGTTTCTGGGTCCGCGTCCTAACAGTTCTATGCCTCCAGTTCTTACATCCATAAAACCTGAAAGGCAATTATCCAAACTCTACAGAGTGTTAAGCCACTTTACGGACATTAATTAAAGTTAATTAGAATTAATTAAAGTTAAAAATTACTGGGCTAGCAGTGGGGAGCCTCTTCCTCCCTGCCACCTGCCATTTAGCTGCAACTCAGCCAAGTTACTAATTTTACCTCCACTAACCAAACTCAGAAGCTTCAAATACACTGCCAAGAAAACAGGATTTTAAAAGAACAGGAACTACTTAAGGTTATCCGTGCCCTGGAGGAGAGAAACGAACGAGGACTTGGGCGAAGTAAACATGTGCACTGATTGCACTGAAGTAGCCCAGGAAGCCGAACAAGACAGGAGTCGGGCCTGCCCAATGCGGCGCTTCCTGCCCTCCTCTGCAGGGCGCTCGACAGGCACCGTCATGACAAATGCCTGTGTGGGGCGCGTGGAGCCTGGACAGGAAGATGAGAGTATGAAGTCGCCAGTGCAAAGAGAAATGCAAAGGTGACAGAAAATTTTTTTTTGACTTGTGGGAGAGCAAGGAATCTGGTGTGTGTGTGTGAAAGCTTTAAGAGAGATTGCACAAAAGCCAGTGCATGTCGTTTTATAAGTGAGACCCAAATAATTCAAAACATTTGGAGTTAAGCTGCTGACTGAGAATAACTACAACACTAAGGAAGAGCAAAGATGGTCTTCTGAGGGATGAATAAAATTCTTTGAGAAAAAACTGCTTCCATGATCTGTGGGAGTTTAGCTCCGAGGCCCTTCCCAACACCCCTCACGGCTGAGCCTGCCTCACTCCACGTTTGCAGGACGGGGCAAATGACCCACAGGCAATTTGACACGAGGGGTCGTCATTCCAGGTTCCTGTAAGAACACGGGGATTAGGGCCACTGAGGGACTGTCCTTCCCAAGTGACAGTTGGTGAGAGCCAGAGTGACTGACTGAGACATCAGGAAGAGAACCAGTGTTTGCAGTGTTTCAGAAGACAGCCAAGAGCTGAGTTAGTCTAGAAACAGCACAGCAAAGACTTCCAAACTGAAGCACCGGCACTTAGGTTCTGCCTCCAGCTACCCAAAAGCGCTACCCAAAAGCGCTACCGTCCAAAATGACTCACGGGTGAAAGACTCCACAGAGTGGAAAAGTTCTAGCCTCAGGCCATGTCCTGAGGACCCACAAGCCTCTCTCCGAACCAAAGTTAAAAACACGACAGACTCCAGATGATTCTCTCTCTGCCGAAGCTGAGCTGGCTCTCAGCTCAGCCACTCCTGTGCGCACCAGAACGTATGGGCATTTCAGAGCGGAGAGCTACAGCCCTTTTAAAAGTCAGCTGTGCGAAAAGGTAGAACCAATGACTGGCACTTGCCAAGTGTTTTAATTACTATTTGTTTATTAAGGACTTCCTAAAGGAACGCTTTTTTGTGAAGACGAATGCCGATCTTCACCATCTGTCACTGCACCGAAGGAGGCCACCGGTGCCTTCCTTCGCAACAGCTGTTGAAACTTCCTCTGAGTAATCCTGTGTATCTAAAAGCAAAAAGCATGGCTTTTAAAGACATTTGAAAAGTCCCCCTTTTTAACTTACTTAGATTTGTGTAACTATTTTCTCCATTGGCCTAAACTGGCCGATTATGTGACAAATCCTCGAGAGAGGAAAGAGCCACGCAGCTCTTCCTTTTCTAAGGTCTTGTTTTCCACTCCCACCTCCCCCACTCTACGCGGGGGTGGGGAGCGACCAGAAGCTGGATGAACAAACGCTGGCGGGACGAGACAACCTGGGTCCTCCCCAGCTGTTGCCATTTCATGCATAGAGCCCTTGCTGGAGGCAGACGCAGTGAGGGGAGTTGACCTTCTGCTTCCCAAGCCCCAGCACTCAAGCTCCCTCGCTCGGCCTCCCATTTTCCCAGCTCTTTCCCTCCTGCTCCAAGCTCCCGCTAAGCAGCCTTGAGGAGGGGGCTTCTGGCACCTTTCACATCCTGTTTCAGGTATTTCCAGGTTTGTCCACTGGGTGCAGAGCGTAAGTTTTAAAAACTAGACAGATTCCGACATCACAATCCTAGAAAGACACGAATTACTTTGTCTTTATTTAACCCTACTCTTTGCTCAAAGAATCACATCTTGAAATACACGTGTCAGTACAGGTCCCCTTCAGGAATACGACGAATACAGTAAAACTTGGCATCTTCTACTCTGATGAGCTTGTTACCCCCTCCTCTGGGGCAGCTACATCGACAGCAGTTCCCTGCATAAGGCTGAAACCAGAGTGCACAGGGAGGGGTACACTGTCCCCAGGACACCACGCAGCAGCTGTGGGCCCCCTGCACCCCCCACCGCCAGCATCTTCAGAACCTCCACGGGCTCTGCACGAGCCTGGGGACTGCAGGGGGCGTGCCAGACAAACTCTCAAAACCGAAAACACAGTCTTTTAAAACCTGACAGACAAACCTAAGAGCAGTGTCCACGTGAGGTCAATCATGAAACAGTACTCTCCCAGATCGCAGGCAACCGCTTTGGTGGGTTGAGCTGCAAGAGCAACTGCACTAAGCTCCTCGTCAACAAAGCCAGCAGCGCAAACCCTGTCATGACTCGAGGAGGGAGGAACAGTCTCGGACAGGAGAAAAACAACCCGCTGGGCTTGATGCGAAGCAGACCCAGCGCCAGGTTTCAGTACCAATCAGGGAGGAGGGCAGGAGCTCTATTTCCCTCCTTCAGCTCATCCATCAGGGAGCCTAATGACTCGGGAGGAAGGAACACAGCCTATTGCGTGAGGGCGACGCGATGGGGGGGGAAGCGCTCAGTGGCCCAGCACTCACGACACATGCATCCCTTTCTGGAGCCGGAGTGGGGACTCGCTCCCGATTTTCAGGCCAGGGAAGCTGTCAACAGGGGAAAATCCCCCTAGCGAAACACTTCAGCAGTACCCCACTAAATGCCTGGTGGTCCAGCGGCACAATGCCATCGAAGTGGCCAGTGGAAGGGGCTGGCGCAGAAGGGCCTGAGCAGCAGACAGCTCCTTCCCCGAGTTCCAGGCCCCAGGTGTCAGCTCCTGGTTCATTGTTGCTCCTCCAACAGTTTCGTGGGGAATAGACTGTGTCTTATTCAGCTGACCCGCTGTGGCAGTCCCATTTTTTATTACAATGTTTAGCATGCAAAATGGCAGATGTTTGCAAATTAAAGGTTTGATTTAGTTTTGGAAATGCCCAACAGCTCCAAATGGACGCGCCTGCAGAAGCATCAAGTGGCGTCTGCGTTATAAATGCTGAGATCCGGGGACTCGGGCACAGGCATCCACGCGCTCCTCCCCATGGACAGGCCGTCCGCAGCCTCCTGCAACCCCGGCCTCACGAGGACTCGGTGGGAGGAGAGACGCCTGAGCTGCTGGCGATGGAGCCCTGCAGCCCGCGGAGCGCCTTGTCCGCTCGTCCGCACACACTGGCCCGGCACTGGCCCAATCTCAAGAGGCCTGCAATGGAAGCAGCTGCCCTGGTTCTTCTTCAGCCTTCTGTGCCACTAGACCGGCATGCAGGGAGAGGCCTGATGCCAGCCACTCTATCTCCAGGCCCCTCTGCCTTAAGAGTTTTCCTGTAGATGATTCAATGGAGCAAATGAATAAAACGGAATGTCTGGTGGCAAAATGAGGAGGAAGGATGGCAAAGAAATGAATAGATGATGTCAGAGAGACCACAAGCACATTTTCTATGTTATTACTTTTTTAGAAACAGAAACATAAAGGGCACTGGAGAGGACATCCTATAATTCTGCTTTTCCCAGGACTGAGGGAATATATCCCAAGGGAAGGGAACAGCAAGCACAAGGCTCCTCCCTTTTTCCCATCATTCATCTACTGTGGCACAGCCAGAAAATGTCACCAACAACTGGATTCCTGAATGACTCAGACAGGCGTGTTTAGGGAAGATAACACAGAACACACGTCAAAATAACGATGCCATGCTCTGGGAAGAAGACAACACAGGGTAAGAATGCTCCCCCCGTCGAGACCCCCTACCTTGTGATCTGCACACAACACAGCCCAAGCCCCAACACAGGGCAGTCTGTAGAAGGAAGAGCCCGGGGCAGGAGGTGCTTACAGTCTGCTAACTGCTGCACGCGAGCCGACTGATGAGACAGAAGAGGGGCGCCGAGAGGTAAAGGTGGCCGTGTGAGGATCTGCAGAGAGGAAAGCACAGGCCTAGGAATCGGGTGCCTCAGCACAGCACTGACACCATGAGCTGCGTTGCACAGATGAGGCCAAGTCTAGGCGGGGGGGCAGGAGGGTGAGGCTGGGCTGCAGCAAGGCTCCTGGGCACTGTCCTAGGCCTGGCTCTGGCACTACACAGAAGGGCCAACCACAGCAGGCCCTTGCAGTGCTCTGGGCTCAAGTTCCTCAATTGCAAATTAAAGGGTAGAGGCCACAAGACAGAGACAGACATTCCTCCCTGTATTACAATTCCATAATAAAAACAATTATTTCTGGAGGATTTTGGATGGTTCTCATTAAAAGAAAGAACTTTTAATGGATCCTTTGCAAATCTGACGATCCCAGGCAAGAAACCAAAGGGGTAGCAGACTCTTCCAACTCGAGTACAATTTTCTGCTGGTCTTTCTTCAAGGAAATTGCAAGCAAGAGTGGGTTCGCCTTAATTATGTCCCCCTTTCATTTTTTTTTTTTTTTTACTACCTCGGGGAAGAGCTTGAACAAAAATTTCTCAGCTGCTCCCAAAGCACTTCATATTCTAGACAGTGAAAGGCACGTGAGCAGGTACGAGCACACCCCCTCCCCGTACGAGAAAGTTCAAAGTTAAACTCACATATTCAAATGAATATTCTTCACAGTGTCCACATTAGGAAGCCTTAAACTTATTTCAACTAAAATTAGTTCAGTGCCTAGGTGCGGGCCAGTGGTGTAATGGATAAAATTAGTTCAGTTCCAGTAATCATCTTCTGCAACTATCTTCACTTGAAACCTAGGAACCACACATGGAAAATCTGTTTCATTTTTCTACTTCAACTCCGAGCTGCAACCCCAGCGTGATGAGGCTTTCAAAGCCCTTAAATATACAACAGTCCGGATGACTCAGGACAGAACGCCTACTACAGATAAGGAAAATCAACATAAATATTTTGGCTGCCTGACTTCTCAGGGAGGCCTGAACTCAGGACATGTTAAATGTGCTCCCAGGCATATTCTGATCTCAGTCAGCATCACCGCAGCCAGTCTCGCCTTCAGCCAACCGTCTTTGGGCCCACAGCAGTGACACAGCTGTGCGGTTCCCAGGACAGGTGTGAAGCGGAGGGAGAACAGAGTTTGACGTTGACCACAGAAGACTCTCACACTGATGCACCACCCTTCTTAATCCCAGACTACCAAATACGTCCTTTTTTCACGCTTCTGGTAAATGCTTCTGGCAAATGTTTCTCCTCAGTTTCCTAATGAGATTTTTTTTTTTTTAACCTGGATTATTGCTATACCAGTTACCTTGCAAACTGGGGTGTTTCTGGCAATTCTTAGCAATTGTAAGATCTTTGAAGGGCTAAATACATTGTGAAAGCAAAAAAGAACACTAAGGCTGGAAAGCACATCAAAGGCTCCCTGAATCTCTTCCTATTCTTCCTAATAGAATTTTTACACCATTCCGTGTTACAACATGGCTACCGCCAAGGAAACGGGCTACACCACGGCATTTCAGACGGCACCTGTCAGGAAGGATTCAACTCCGACTCCTCAGCACATCTGCAGAGCCTGCGGCAGGTCTCACACTCGGCGCTCACAAACAGTCTCTATGCACGCTTTCTAGAACTAGACCCAAACTCTGCTAGGGCAGAGAGCGCAACTCACTTTTAAAAATGCTCTGAAAGGGAAAGACATTTGTTTAATGCTCACTAAGTGAATAAATGAATGAAATCAAAGTCATAGGCTAAATCACAAAATTAAGCAGCTTAAGGGGCCCAAAATATCTGAAATCAGTACCCCGAAATCTTTCTGGATCAGGAAACAATTCCATGTCAGCTGTGCAGCTTTACTCTCACGGTGGCCGCCGAACAGCAGGCAGCTCTTAACACACACAATTAGCCTATGGGAGAAATCTGTACCGGTCTAATCACAGGCGCCCACCTCTGTCCCTGAGAAGGACCTAGGCCTGTCTTCACAGATAAACTGCTTTGCTTTTAGTCTTTCCAGGACAGAAGTTTTCTCTTTTAGGAGGCTAAAACAAGCAGCGTAAGTCATATTTATGTCAGTAGGCCGCGCACAACCCTCAGCAGAAGCTATCTCTCAGTTTTTCTAAGCAACCACTTACAGCAGGTCCCCCGAGCCTGCTACATTCCAGACCCCAGTGCCAAGGCAGAATGCACACATCTTCACTTGCACACAAGACAACCAGCTTCAAAATACAAGGAGCTAAACAGTGTGAAAACAATGCACCATTGAAAAAGAAGTCCCTCCCCCCTGAGGGATATAGAAACCAGAGAGATTTTACCATCCATCCCACTGAACCATAGCTTATAGCCTTATCTATATTTTTAATGCCACTGGACTGTATTTTCTTTATTGGTTTAATAATTATCTCTTCCCACTGGAATATGAGCTTTTGAATGCAGAGAATGACCTATTTTCATTTTGGTGTATCTGAGGTTGAGCACAGGGATCAATAATGAACCTTTGTTGAATCAAGCGCCGAGTAAACTACTGTACTCTCACGGCAAACTAAAGTGACGAGGTAATCTAAATGAGTATCACTGCGGCCTGGGATATTTAATAGTTTCTTCCAAGACTATTAACCATTACCAATCTACAATCATCAGCCACATAGTCTCAAGTGTGGGTCTGATAATTCTCAGTTTAAAATGAGATTTGAATTATACCTACCACTATTAACTCCAGTTAGAACAAATGAGTCTAAAGCAGCCCTCATTATCCAAATTTACAGACAAGGAAATCAAGGCTCTACACAAACGGATTGAAGTGGAAGAACCAGGGTTAAAACCTTGGTTTATTTGGCTCCATGATCTTTCCCATTACACTTGGCTGCTATTCTTGGCAGACAAAACAATTAGATAAGAATGAACAAAAGTGAAGTGAGAAGTGTAAGAACTGGGTGGAAAGAATGGTAAGAATTAGTTCCTTTGTCCCAACATGGTGGGGAGAGGCACACATTCACACTCCAAAATGCACATGTGACCTACAATTAAGCATCTCTGTGAGTGAAAGTAGTGGATTATTAATATAATTTAAGACCCTAGAGCAAATCACCTTGGAAGCATTCAAAGAATAAGTGATTAGTTAAGAATTTGGCTATTTCTTTAAAACTATGATCTTTTTAACAGTTCCTCTTGATTATCCTTTTAGTCCAACACATCAGATACAACCCAACATTTATGAATGTATTCTGATTATTCTGGAACCATACACTGGTCAATGATGCCGAGCTGGAAGGAGCTTTAAAGATACCTGACCATTATACAACAGAGAAAACAGGGACCAGAGAAATTAAACAACTTGCTTCAGGTCAATAAAAGTTTATGCTGGACCAATAATTCCTACCTTTACACACATTATCTATGGGTACTTTTACACTGAAATCACAATTTTTCTACTTGTGGCTTCACAACCCAGGGTTCTCTGAGATATTTCTTTTTGTAACTATCTACTCTAGAGAGTATCGGCAGAAACTGCCAATGCAGAATTTCCCAGAAACTCTCCATTTCGGAGTTTCACAGAGAAAGAGTATCTCCAATGACAGAAATTACTGAGATTTTCCAGACCCGTCTTTTATTTCCCAAAGAATGACATTACTCGGTGCAGAGATGACACTGAGTACTGAGTACAGAAGAGCCTCCAGGGACGTGCTCCCTGGGACCAGGACGGAATTGTGGCTCCTGCCCCACTTTCACTGCTGGAGACTGTTAGCCACATGGAGAGAGTCCAGCCAGCAGCACGTCCGGTCGGGATGCTCGTGGGCCTACAGCCGGACCCTCTGCACCAAAAGTATCTCAGATGAAAAAGCTGAGCAGCTCCCTGTGCGGGAAGCTACCTCTAACTTTGGGCCCAAAAGAGATAATTAAGGATGGTCTGGTTCTCTTAAATGGTGGCTCATAAGGAGGCCAATTTGCCGAGTCCTAGGTGACAGGTACACCACAAAACTATGTAGGTAAGGGTGAGAGAAGTGACTTTTTTTTTAAAGGACTTCTTTAAAAATTGAAAACTGATAAATTACAGGGTGGGATGTGTGAGCCATTCTGAACATCAGTGCTACAGCTTGTCAAGTTAGTTACCGAATAGCCTAAGCGCAGCCATATTTTCCTGGCAGCTGAGTGTGGAGGCTGTGGGCACACTCAAAACTGAAGCTTTGGACCAAAGTCCTAGACTAGGGAGAGATGCAAGCTCGCCCCCTTGAGACAAGAGGAAGAAAACAGCGTTCCATTAAAATAATAAAAGCACGGAGAGAATGCAAGAATATATTAAGCTGGAAACAGTTCAACAAAGCTGTTACCACCTCGAAGAAACAAACACATTGTTGTAAATGTAATTAGGAGTGGAAATTCAGTTAACCTGACCACGGTTAAAACTGGCCATGGAGTTACCTAACAAGAAGGGAACACGTGTTAAATGAAGGGGCTACTTTCCCCGTAACCTAACATGCAACATACGGGGTTTTAGGGTTGTGTCTGAACATACTTGTTCTTGAGGGTCCGGCTGTAGGCCCACGAGCATCCTGACAGGACGTGCTGCTGGCTGGACTCTCTCCATGTGGCTAACAGTCTCCAGCAGGAAAGGGGGGCAGGAGCCACAATTCCGTCCTGGTCCCAGGGAGCACGTCCCTGGAGGCTCTTCTGTACTCAGTACTCAGTGTCATCTTTGCACCGAATAATGTCGTTCTTTGGGGAATAAAAGACGGGTCTGGAAAATCTCAGTAATTTCTGTACCAAAACTAAACTCTGTGAACAAATTCTTTTTATTTAGCTGCAGCTAAACATTCTAAGAACATGAGACTTAAAAGTCGGCCAACTTAGGTCCAAAAAAGGCTAAAGGAGCTTCTCCAACTCTCACTGAAAGCAGGAGAGTGTAATGGTTTGAGGCTTTTAGTGTGGGTAAGTGTTACCCAGGAGTACTTGTTAAAATGCAAAACCCATCCTAAAGCCAAGTCAACTGGGCTCCTCAGAAGTGCATCCTTGAGACAACTTTTCAGGAAATTGCAGTATAGTTACTAGGGAAACATTATTAAGAGCGAAGTAAAGTTCCAGTTCAGCTTACAAAGCTGACTAATTGTGAAACAAGGCAGAGAGACTTAACCACCCTCAATCCATTTCTTCTCTTATAAAGCAAAGGCACTGGACTTCTTCAACCATCTTTAAAGGTCATTCAAATTCTACAGGTCTCAGAGGTTAAACAAACTCCCCATTTCCCAACTTCATGTCCACGCTACTCATGAAGCTTTTATAATAATGCTCAGAAAGAAGAAACTGAGTCTTGATTGTTTTACGAACTGCCATGTGCCACTGGTTATCTAAATAAGAGAGGAAGATACTGGAATCTGAAGAACAATAATGCTAAACCATACTTCCTGTGTGAACTTCTGTTCTAGTGTTTGATATATGCTAACTCACCAAGGAATAAAATAAAGACACAGAAGGTAATCTGCAAACTCTGAAACCAGGGGGGTACACAACAGGGGATAACCTTCAATGTTACGTTGTCGCTAATACTAGTACTAGTGTGAAACCACAACCAGAGAATGTTGATCCAACAACCAATGGGAATGGATGAACCACACTGTGTCTTAATTAATGACAAGCCCTCATGAGAAAGTGTCTGTGAGGAGGGGCTGACATCTACTGAGACACCTGCAGCATTCAGTACACACTTCTCCTCTCCAAAGAGAAACAAACATTAACCTCGACATTGCCTAATTAATTTATTTATGGGAAAAATTACGACTCAGTTTGTATGAGGTATCTGAGTACTGGATTAAAGACAACAGGCATTCGACAGGAGCCTTTCGCCTCAGCACTCAGTAATGCCACCTCAGAAGCGGGCCCTGCACACCAAGGACTGGACATGTTTAGAGCAGGTTACAAAAAAGGAAGCCTCCCAGAAGAATTTAAAATTGATTCTTCACCCTGTCCTGCTCCCCACTCTGCCTCTGGCAAATCCTCTCACCCTGTCACCTCGGGTCTACGCCCCAGTTTTCTTAGGAGGAAAGAAATTTTTTTTGATTCTTTACATTCACTAGAAAGTTGCTGTCAATGCACCAGTGTTCTAGGTTTCCAAGATGGTAGCGAAGCCTAAGGTAGGCAAATTCTTCCTGTTTTACCCCTGGTGGAGGACAATTCAACGATTCGGGGAAGCAATGACTGGCCTATTCCCAAAGCCAACACACAGAGCGAACAGATGTAGAAAGACTGGCTGGAGTAACATTACACAAATGCCACTCCACCCTCAAAGAGCACCACGAGCTCGTGCAGCCCTTCCATTCTGCAAACAGATCTCAGGAGGGCGAGAAGACAGCACACTCTGGAGAGGCCACACAGAGTGGTGCAGGAGACCAGACCTCCCTCCTCCGCCTCCCACCTGCCATCACTCGCGCTCTCATCGCACAGCAAAGGAAAGAAGTCCACTGCCCTCTCCTTCTTTTTGCCGCTGGCACACAATTGTTTTCTAGGCCAGCAGCCCACCACCTGCTCTGTGCAGTGTACAGACAAATCGAGGAGCGGATTTTACATTTTTAAACGAGAAATTACTCCCCCCCAAAGTATTTTATGACACACGAGCACTTTATGAAATTTAAATTTCAGTATCCATAAACAAAGCTCTTACTGGAACACAGGCACGCTCTTGTTTACGTGCACCCATAGCTGCGTTCACACTTCACCGCAGCGCTGACGAGTGGTGACAGGCTGTGTGTCCCACGGGCTAAAATATTTACTCTCTTTCCTTGAAAAACAGAGATCTGCACACCCAGTGTAGACATACACAATGCATACGGAATTTGAAGAGTTAAAGCGGGGGAAAAATTAGTGCGTGTGTCCAAGTTTTATCCTTTCAGTCCACAGCAAATAGACCAGTATGGCAGAGCGACGGGAGGAGAGAGGTGTGGTCAGGTTTTACAGTATCACAACAACAGTGTGAACGCAAAAATCTCTAGACTCAGACATGAAAATCTTCAAGAACGGAAAATCCCGTGACAGGCGCCTCCTCCGACTCGAGGTGGACGCCAGCAAAGAGCATCATCCGGCATGACAACCCCACGCGACATGGTTCAGACCCGCTGCTGCCCCGGGAACGCAGCCCCCAGCCACAGTGGCTGAGGGAGCAGGGGCGCGCCCTGCTGTCTAAGTCCTGGGTCAGAAATCAAACCCCCAGCTCTCCTCCAGCTGGGCCTGACCTGGCCAGTCCCGCGGGCGCTCATTCTTTCATCTGTAAAATGAGGCAATGCCGGCCCATCAGGGAAAATTATCGCTCTGAACTTCTAAAAAGGACAGCGAAAATGAGAAAAGAGAACAAGAGAGGAGAAACTTTAAAAAACAATAATGTTTCATTTTCTTTGTTATACTGGGTAAGACACAGTCAGGATAAAATGACCCCCCATCAGGCATCAGCACATTCAATGACCCAAGGGCTCTAACTCGAAGATGAAGGGCTAAGAAAGGGAGGCAGCTGAATTCAAGGATATGAGTGTGTTCTTTCCATTTTTGAGGGGCTCCTGGAAACAAAGACACATGCACCCATGCAGGGTGTGTCCTTTTTTCTTTCCCCAGGAGCAAAAGCAAGCTGGCCTGAGTAAGCCCGGGCGGGAGGAGCCACCCGCGTTAGTCACAGCAGTCTCTGCAGCGGGGCGGTCACAGCAGCCGGCGCCTCCCCACACTGTGCTCCAAAAACCAAGCTTGTTTATCACAGTTCAGCTACTCGAGCCAGCTGTGGAGGGCACAGTCCTGTTTGCATACTGGAGTAACTCTAAGGAAAATACCACTCAGCAGAGCAAAGAGAGAGGCTCTGCCAAGTGCAGAAAAGGCAGATGGATTTTTTAGAGCCAATGTGATTTACTGCAATAACCTGAATTTCCAGAAGGTCAACTTCCAAAAGGTTTTCTTTTCATTAGCATGGAACTGAAAGCTTAGGGCACCAGTCTTTCAACAAATTGAAGTGCCCCTGTTTAAAAGTTAACAGCCATAAACAATCTCAAGACCTTGAAGAAAAACACTTCTGAGACCTTACTGGATGTTAAATACCAGGTTACCGGTGACCTGGCAAACCTACCCCCACCCCAGGTGTGTGAAAAGAAGCACACACAAATAGGGGTGCCGCAGAAGCAGAATACACCTGTCAAAAAATGGGGACAATCGAGACGTGACCACAGAATGTGGTGTCATCCACACCAGTGGAAAGAAGTATGTTCAGTGGCATGCCCTGAAACATGTTAAAGAACCCAGTCTTCAGAGACCACACACTGGCAAATTCCAGGGACACAGGAGATCAGCAGCTGCAGGGAGCTGAGGGCCGGGGTGAGGGTGCAGACTTAGTGAGATGAGGTTCTCTTTGGGGTGATCCTGATGTTCTAAGTTAGACAGTGCTGATGGCTGCAAGACTCTAAATATTTAAAAACTAATGACCTGCGTAACTTAGTTGAATGAGTGGATTTTATGGCCTATGAGTTCTCTCTCGAAGCTGTTATTGCAGAAAATGTACTGAAGTGGGTTTTTTTTTCTGTCCTAAAAATGACATTCTTTGCATTTTGGGGACTACTGAGCACAAAGTTCAAATCTCTCTTTTGCAGCAATCAGTTTTCTTTTTAAAGAAAGAACTGGGTATAAGAAAGGTCAAGAGATCCCTTTTTGTGGTTAATACTTATTTTGTGACACGTTTAACCTGAAGAAAATCGAAGTTTTGTGCTCACAGGGAAAATCTTTTTTACCCTACTCGCCACACCTCTACTGTGAGGGGCACCCCGTTCCCGGAGGCGTCACTAGAACATACGCTCGTGTCAGAGGGGGAGAAGACACCACCGTGGCGGGGGCTGGGATGGGGGGGGGTCAATCTCCAGCACAGAAAGAAACCAGGCTGCACATCAGACCCAGCGGACCCAGCCAGAACCTCTTGTGCTGACGTAAACGCGACGCCACTCACCTCCTGGGTCTCCGGGCCTGGATTCACCTGCAGCACAGGAGCGATGCTGCTGGCCGCAGCCACCTCCTTGGAAGCTGGACTCCCCCTGGAGTTACCCCGAAAGTCCACTTCGTCTTCAGCTTTCGTGTCTGGCATTTCTGAAGAGAACGAGGTGGTTACAAAGTGCATCTGAAATACTGATGGCTGTGTCTTACTGTTTACACACCGCCCAGCTTTGTGCGTTTTGTTTTGCATTTGCCCTAAGTGGAGAAGCACTCCCTCGCGTTGGGATGCCAGTGTCTTTCTGACCCCCCGGCCGACGTCCTCCTTCAGCCCGCGCCCTCAGGGTCTCCCAGCCCCTTGTGGGCGTAGCTGCGGAGCTCTGACTCTCGCCGCTGACCATCCACTCTCACCACCTACTTCTGAACAGCCAGCAAGTGCGGTGCTGACTGGCACGTGGAGAGGCAAACTCGTCCCTTTAAGGGAACAGGTCACCCGCGAAGCCAGGTATCCCGGGTGGCCACTACCAAAGAGGCAAGAGATGGACGCGCCTGCACAGGACCAGCAGCTGAGAGCCAGCTAAGGCCTCTGGGGCACCAAGCGTCACCCCCACTGGGAGTGGTGAGCCAGAACCACTCCAGTGTTACTGTATACAGTTCACGTCTTCCCAAACCACAACGAAATCACAAAGTGGCAGCTCCTTTTCTTAATAAGTTTTCTCTAAAATGATGCTTGACAGGCAGGTTGGCAGCGGTTTGTGCTCTCTGACCATCACTCGGCCGAGAATGCAGGAAGGAAGTGCTAAAACTGGTCTGAAGGAAATTTTGGTTTTAACACCACTTCTTAAAGGGGCTGGGGAGAGAAGAGTCAAAATTCACCGTGGTAATCCAAATACAAGTGGCACTACTGACTCAGTTTCACGCGGGAAATTTCCTGCGGCTATTACTAATCGCGTCAGACCACCACCCCGGCAGGGGAGAATGCTTCCTACATCCAGGGTGGGGGTTCCTTTCACCCAAGAATCGACTGTACTAATTAAGGTTTATTCTAATGGCACCCTGTGATACTTACAGATCTACTTTAGAATTAAAAAGTTACATTGCTAAGAATAAACATTTATAACTCTCCACTCTTCTGTCTTTGCCTTTATAATTACATAATCTTACTAGCAGTTTAAAAACAGGCAAACAGGTTTCCTTGCCTGAGAACCAAAGTCTGTCCTACAATTCATAAAATGGGAATACACTGAAGAAGAAACAGCTAAGCAATCCCCTTAGAATCTGTACTCTTTGATTAAAACACTTTTAAGTGAGTCAGAGTAAATTCTCTTCTGCTTGTTGGTGGCTTTGCCTTGTTTGGGGATGTGATCTTTGGCACACCTCACCATCAGTGCCATCAACTGGAAATGTGTGTCTTGGCAAGCAGCAGCCAGTCACTATGGTAACAGTGACTGCTGCGAGCCAGGGGAGTGGACAGCCCCACAAGGCAACACCCAGGCTCTTGCTGGGTGAAGGGCCCCCGCCCCTCTCCTCCCCGAGTGTTCTCCATCTCTGTGTCCATGTGGCTTCAGCTAAGGCAGCACGTAGCAACTGAAGCCAAGGCCTGGGGCTCCTTCTAAATCGGCAGCTAGACCCGTGTCTCTCTGCTCTAGGACAGTTGCAAACTTCACGACTGGAATGCAAACTTCCTAGAAAATACCCTTAAGCTCTGAGATCACAGTCAGGTGCTTTTTCCATAAGGCAGTGACATCCGGGCCTTTCCCCAGTCCTGCCTGCTCTGAAGAAAGCCCCGGTTTCTTCCTCACTGGTCACTTCTCTCTCCAGTTAAACACCACAAGCACGGAGTATTATGACTCTTCTTGGGAGAACAAGTCATTCGCCCACACAAACCCACCAACTCCCAATTCGGAGACACTGTTGAAACGTCACACCATCTCGTTTGCTTTCCTAAAACCTTATGATCTTAAAAATCATTTCTTAACATCCTCACTGTATCTTATGTACTACTGAAAATCAAAGTTCTGAAATAGTCCCTGGTTTTCACCTCTGCTCAGAGTGCTGTGGAATAAACCTCAAAAAGCTCCTACTTGCTTGGATTAAACTCTGACCACGGAGCTGGGGAGGAATATTTCCAGTCCATGTGGCCAAACACACAGCACCCAAACGAAAAGGACACAGCCCGCGTCAGCTTACACTCACTGCCCTTCCAAAACACCAACTTGCCACAGCCCCCAAAATAGACTTGTATCGTCTTCTAAAAACCAGAGATCTCATTTAAGCCGAGATAGCAGCTGGCACATCTCTGCTGCTGAGACATTCTACCTTGAGAACGTTAATGAAACTAAAAACCTGCAGTCGCAAGAAATACCACCTCGGGTTTCTTGAATCCTTCAGGTGGAGCAGAGAAAACAGACTGCGAACGGTTAAGCGCTCCTTATGAGGGAAAGCGACAGCCGTGTTTATGAACCTGCTCGTCCCCCCCCCGGCCCCCCAGCCTTCTCCATTCACCACCACTCTCTCAACCCCTACCACACTGACAGGGACTTCAACAATTAGCCAGCAGCAGCAACCACCCAACAGCAACAACAGGACAGGCCGCTGCTTCCCTCAGAGCCGGGGAGCACAGAGGTGCCTGCCGAGAGTACCTGGCGACGGGCAGGGCCATGGGGGGGGGTCGCGCACCTGGGACGGCAGGACGGAGTCGGCCGAGTCTCCCGCTTCTGCCTCCACTCAGCCCCCAGGAAGTCTTATCCCAAGAGCCTGGCTCCACCGAGTGGCAGCTCTGAGTCCTCTCCAGCCATGGTTCCCCACAGATGGAACGGGCTGCTGCGTGAGCAATCTGCTCACTGCAGCTGCTTCACCCAGATAAGCAGACACGTCTCCCTGTGACAGCAGCTCAGTTCACAGGGCTGGGGCGGAAATCCTGCCTCCTGCCCCCAACACCGCATAGGCCCGACGCCCCAGACGGCTGCCCAGAAGCCCTGGAGGTCCGCCGCCCCGGCAGGAAGAGGAGGGAGGCGCCCCACCTCACCCGGGCCCTCGCGCCACCTGGGGCGGCCGGCCAAGGCTTCAAAGGCTAGAGCTGTGTGCAGGGCCACAGTCTCAAAATTCACTCAGGAGACAGACGGGGCGGAGAGGGACAGAAAGGGGCTCCAGGCTCTTGAGTTGAACCCGCCTTCACACCGTTTGCCCCGGTTTGAGAGAGGACTGAGCTGTGGGGACCGAAACACACGCCAAATTCCCACACCACTGCAGAGCAGCTGAGGTCCAGGCAGTGCCCCCAGGCTGGGCAGGGACAGCCGTCTGGTGTGTCAGACAGAACGGTTTCAGCCTTGAGCACTGCAGCCCGGAGTCGACATGACAGGAGGCAATTCTGTCCCGAGATGATGTACTCGCCACCCAACCCACAGGGAGCGAGACCGCTCAAGGGCAGAGACACCCGTATTTCTACTAGCACAGAGACTCTGAGGGAACCTGCTTCTCAAGAGGTGAGTCTGGGGTTCTGCCTCGCTCACCTGCTGCCGGCCCAGGTCCTCGAACTGAAGGCCCAAGCTGCACTGGTTCCTCCCTTCCAGCACAGCACCCTCTGAGGGCGCCTGGGCCTTCCTCGTGGACGCCGCCCAAGGGCGGGGTGCCCCCAGGCAGGCCAGCACTCACACAGCCTTCAGACACACCTGCCAGCTGCCCACCTGCGGGGCCCGCCTCCCAGGAGCCGGACTGTGGCCCGCGGCGGAGGCTGCCCTCGGTGACCAGCACTCCGGAGGCCTTGACTCTTTCGATGACCGCGTCCACGATGCGACTGGCGGCTTCCTCGATGGCATCGGCTCGCAGGGGCAGGGGCACGGCGGAGGCGGGGCAGGGTGGCGGGAGGGCCCCGCTCTCCCAGCGTGGGGCCTGGCTGGCGGCACTCTCTGAGAGCCCAGGCTCTGTGCCGGGCTCTGTGCAGGGCTGCCGGGCAGCAGGCTGCAGGGGGCCACGCTGGGCTCCACTGCCTACCTGAGCCTCTTCGGGGCTGCCCAGGCGGCAGTGGGACTCAGAGCCCTCCAGTGTCTCACTTTCCTCAGCAAGAGGCTCCGTCTCTGGGGCTGCAGCGACCTGCTGGTACGTCACACCTTTGCCTTGGGGTGCTCCTGGCAAACCCAAGTTCATGCTCTTCTCCTGGCTCAGCAGGCGCTCTGGAAGCGGGGGGTCTCGGGTGCTGTGTGCTCTACCCTTCCTTCTGGCCCCTGTGGGGGCTGGTGGAGCATCAGCCACTGCCACGTCCCACACGTTTCCACTCAGCTCACAGGAAGAGTTCTTCTCCTGGTTCTGTGTGCTTTCCACATCAACATCCAGAGCAAGAGCCTCCGGCCCATCTGGTAACGGAGCTGGCAATGGAGGGGAGCTGCTTGATGTGGCCCCCGAGGCCGCCAGGCTGCAGTTGACAGCCAGGCTCGCTCCTGGCGGCACCCGGCTCCGTGCAGCCCCACCTTCAGGCCGCCGCGAGACGGGCAGGGCCACTTCCTGGTTCTGCTCAGTTTCTGTGTGAGGACAGGCCGAGGGTGTGCCTGGGGAACTGCCATGAAGTGCTCTGTCCTCAGCACAGGCAGCCGAGTCAGGTTCTCCAAGGACTCCCAGGGCCTCTGGTCCAGAAAGTGCTTTCTGCTCTTCCAGCAAAGTTCCTGAAGAAAGAGGGACGGCCCTCAGGGAGGAAGGAGTCACTGCTTTGTCCTTGTCATCTTGTCCCTGAGACGCAACGCCTTCTGAAACCACCAGATTTTTTCCCTCCTCAGTCAAAATGGAACCTGAGGCCAAGGCGGCCTTCCCCATGGGCAGTAGGGAAGAGTCAGCACACCCCTCGAGGCCCGGGTGCCCAGGAACTGCTGAGCGGCAGGGACCCTGAGGCTCCCCCCCAAGTCTTGCGGGGCTGGCGTTCCCCATGCTGGGCTGAAGATCAAGGGCAGCAGTGGACGCTGAGGGGCCCGTCGCACGGCCTTCTAGCGGCTGCTTATCTCGGTCAGTGGAATCTCCGCCTGGGCCACCTCTACAATCTGCAGCCGTATGTAGTTCAGGAGTTGCTATTCCCTTTTCTTTCTGGGAGGGGACAAAAGAAAGTACGTCATCTTTGGTTACTGATTCACCGCCTACACTGCCTGCCAGAGAGAAAGTCCTGTCTGATGTCAGTGCCTGGCCCGGCACCAGTTCTTTCTCGGCTTTGGGTACAACAGCATGTGGATGTGGAACCACCTTAGGCGTGTTTGTTAGCGACGCTTCCACTTTCAAATCTTTCCCCCGGCCCCCTTCATCCGAAACTTCAAGAGGACAACAATCCATGGTCTCCTGGGCAGCTCCTCCATGGTCAGGGGTGACTGTGCAGGCCTGTGGGTCTTCACAGCAGATGGCAGCAGGCAGATGCGGTGAGCTGGGTAGCTCTGGGGAAGCATGTTCAGGCAGGGTGACAGGGGCATCACACGGCTTTGTAGCCGGCACCCCCCTAGAACTGACTGTGTTCTGGGGGCATGCAGAGGCCACAGAGAGTTCACCCTGTCCCGCTGTGGAGCCCGTGGGTGACTTGCTCGTTTGGCTCTGACTGCGAGATGAATTCGCTTCTGACCTCTGGCACAGACTTACATCTGTTTCTGCCCTGGGGAAGGTTAAATCAGAGGTGGACATCACCTCACACACACTTGATGAGGGCGAGTGGGCTTCAGACGCATCTGCAATTTTGGTCTCTGCAGCAGGCGGAGTTCCCAGGACATCTGGACCTCCTGGAGCAGCATCGTTCTCTTCATAACTTCCTGAAGTTTCAGTGTCTGCAGCTTTCTCAGGGGAGGTTCCTCCATTACTAAACGCAAGTGAAGCCGTGGAGGAGCAGTGACTGCCCAGGGAAACAGTGGCAGAGACAGAGCCGGGGCCACCAGCAGGCCTGCCTGTGAGCCGGGCGCCAGAGGCCCCGGCCGTGCTGGTGTTCTCCAGCTCAGTCTCTCGGATGGCGGCCTCCTCGGGGCTCCCGAGTCCGGGCTCTGCTGCCCCTGCAGTCTCGGAATGGACGACCGGCCGTCCTGCAGACAAAGGTGGGGCAGTGCCTGGCTCCCCTAACTGGGCTCCCTGCACGACACTGTTGCTCCTGCTTGGAGACGCCTGGTCAGGATCTCCGTTTCTGATCCCGCAGGGCGGAAGGCCGCCCGTGTGCTCTCCTCCACTGTGGGGATCGGACATAGTGCCAGAGTCTGCTGTCGGTGTCAGCTCTGCTTCTTCCCCTTTCCTTGCCACGCCTTTCCTTTTCTTCCGACGGGAACAGTCCGTAGTCTCCTCCCTACACACACCTGACAAATCTGAGGACTGTCCAATCTGCCCAGCTGGGCTCCCACGGCTGCCTGGAGAGCTCTCGGCGTCTTCAGGAGAAAGCTGCTGGCCAGCTGTGGGCGCTGACACACAGGGCTGACGCTGGCCGTCCCCCGCTGGGATGCTGGGTCGACCTGAAGGATTCTGCACTGTCACCATTGGGGGCAGAAGACTGTCCATCTGCTTGAGGCTTGTTTTCTGGAGGAAATAAAAAGATACTTTTTAAAAACTGTCCCTGGGAAAAAAATGTTGCTGAAGTCTATAAGCAAAAACCCTGCTGGAGAGAACTCACAGCCCGTCCAGCCCTTCTGAGGTCACACGAAGTAAATCTTGACAGAAATACAAACAAACATTTTTTCCCTCCTGTTCCTGCTATCACTTTCCTCTTTTACACCTGGAACGAGGAACACCGTCAAGAATATAGGAGATGACTATTTTCTGTATTAGGAACTTATTTTAGAAAGCAGATTAAAATTAAGCTGCAAAATCCTTCTTTTTTGGATGAACAGAAACTATCTGCAAATGAGCAGCTAAGAGAAATATTTTTAAAGGGGCTGCAGCGAAGCAGAGGCTGCCCCCGTCCCGCCTCGCACACGCAGGCAAGGATGAAGCCCGGCAGTGCGGCTCCCCCATCATCCCAGCACAAGCTGGGGTTCTGGCCTCCAGGTCCTCCTGAGGGGCTACATGGCATTCTCTCACCCCCAAAACATGCCCCATTCAGTCCAGCTTTTAGTAATGGATTCATAATTACAAGAACAGGACGCGGTATTCTTTTACTTTTTGATAAAACTGTTCCTCTGTTGTCTAATACGGAATAATAAATGAGAATACATCAAACCAGTAGCAGCTAATTCTTGATTGTTCTCAGATGGTACTCTGGTGTCAGGGTGTTACAGGCCATCTCAAAAATACTTTTGTCAACTTTAAAGTTTTTGTTTTTTTTTTTTAATGCAAACAGAAATAACCTATTACACAGGAATGGTTAAGATAGCCATGGTCTATCAACCTGGCAGAAAATGCTGCAATGTATGTACACGTCAATTATGAAGAACACAGTGAAATTTTTTTAAAAGGCACATATAACACAATGTCAAAAAATAAACAAAACCTAAGGCTAAACTCAGGCTAAAATTTTGCAAAAATCACCTGTACATGTAGACAAGATTTAGAATAATAAAGAAAAAACAAACCAGCTGATCTGATTTGCCTTTATGTCAAATTTTGAATTTTTATTGTAATACTATTTGTCCGACACATAAAAACTACTGCTTCCCATGCACCACCCAGTCTATAGTGAGACACATTCGCCCAGTCAACATGCTGAGCGCCTTCACCACTCTGTCCTCAGACTGGTGGTCCTGTCTACTTGCCGAGACCACTGCGGAGCTCACACATGCGTCCGTGGGCTCTGCGCGCTCAGGCCTAGAAAGAAAGCGCAAGGAAAGCAGCTCTCACTCAGGCCTCCTGCACTGTGCTCCTTGGAGTATTTAAAGTTATTGTGTGTCTTTCCTGCTGAACCCATCTTCTAAAAATTATGAAGGCCGGCCATTAAATTTAGTAAAGGGTTGACATGACAGAACAGAGGTTGGGAGGAAAAGTGGTGTGGCTTGAAAATTAGAAGCTGGGCCTCCCCGGTGGCGCAGCGGTTGGGCGCTGCGCTATGGAGCTGTCGGCAGCGGTGACGCGAGTTCGATGCTCGGCCGGGGAGAATCCCACATGACGCGGCAGGCCTCTCCTGCCTCGCCCGCTGCTCCCCTCAGCAGTGTAGTTCTGATCTGCCTGTTCTGCTCCCCACTCTGTCTCTGGTGAAACCCTCTCGCCGCCCCACACCTCTGGCTTGTACCCCAGCTTGTATGTATAAATAAAATAAATCTTTAAAAAAAAAAAAGGAAGTGGGCCTCCCTGGTGGCGCAGCGGTTAAGCGCTGCGCTGTGGAGCTGTCGGCAGCGGCAACGCGAGTTCGACGCCCAGCCAGGGAGAATCCCACATGGCGCAGCAGACCTCTCCTGCCTTGCCCGCTGCTCCCCTCAGCAGTGTATTTCTGATCTGCCTGTTCTGCTACCCACTCTGTCTCTGGTGAACCCTCTCGCCGCCCCATACCTCTGGCCTGTACCCCAGCTTGTATGTAAAAAAAAAAGAAAATTAGAAGCTCCTGGCATATCCATCCTTTCAGAGTTTTAACTTCTCATGCTTTCCTTTCATCTCTTCCTCCTGTCCTGCTGGGAGCTTTGGCACCTGCATGTTAATATTTTTTTTTTTTCCAGAAGATTTATTTATGCAAGCTGGGGTGTAGGCCAGAGTGGGGGGGGGGGTGTGAGAGGATTCACCAGAGACAGAGTGGGGAGCAGAACAAGCAGACTGACTGAAATACACTGCTGAGGGGAGCAGCAGGCGAGACAGGAGCGGTCTGCTGCGCCATGTGGGCAAGCTCCCTGGCCAGGGATTGAACTCGTGCTGTAGTGGCTCTGGACAGTCATAGTGCTGAGACTTAACCTGATGTGCCACCAGGGAGGCCCTGCAAACTAATGTTTTCAAGTTCTCATTCACCTCCTGAGGAGAACGCTAAAGGAACAACTGACTTCCGGACGTCCATCCAGAGGAAAACAGATCGGCACCTGTTCTAGAACTACCATGGTTCCAAAAGGCCCAGGCAGGCACATCAGTCCACCCCTCTATGAAGCATCTTGGCTGTTGCTCTCAAAAATAAAGCTCCCAAAGAAGTCTCCGGAACTGAACTGACCCTATGTGACCTGAAATGAAATTACTGTCAAGATATTCCCAAATCGAATCAGCTCTGAAGTAAACTGGGTGGAAAAATGATCTAAACTTAGCCTTTCAGATGCAGCGGCCAAGGAAGAAGAACCCATGTGATACTTATATTACCCATGACAAATGCGGCCAGGAGCCCGTAATGTTTTTATGTCTGGCAACAACTTTATCTTGAAGGCTTGAGTGGATTATAAAGCCTTTATTTTTTTTAGTGATCTTCTGACCGTTCGACTATCACTTTAAATGCAGTAACACTATCATCACTCACTGGAATAACTGTGAAAAAGGCTTTATTTCCGAATAAATTTAGTTTCTGTTTTTCAGCAACAGTCTCAAACTATCTTGTTCATTTCATTTTAGAAAGTTAAGCAAACAGACAATTTTCCTTTATGTCAGGAAAATCCAGCTCTAGTTATTACCTGTTTTTGTACCGGCAATGTGTCTATGTACCTTTCATTACTTCAAAACCACTGGAGAGCACTGGCAGTGCCCCACTGCTGCGGCCTCGGGTTAGTGCCCAGTCTGAGTGGTAGTGCCTAACTGCTAACGCCCCGACAGGTTTCACAATCTGAGGGGGAAGCATGTCGTGTTCTAATCACGGTGACGGTCACTGGGGAAAGGACTGGGGACGCAGGAGCCTGGAGATGGACTTGCCCTTTCTTACCGTCAGCTGCTGCTGGATGTTCATAAGTTTAGAAATATGGCCAGTGCAAGGCTCTCCAGGCCACGGGGGTTCATGCTGTACTTCGGACTCAGAGGTCAGCGTATAGACGTCCAACTCTCGGTGGTGCCTCACGGAACAGTCTCCACAGGGAATCTCATAGGATAAACTGCTCCAGGAGTCTGGTTCTCCAGCGTTCTCCCTGCAGGCAAGCAAGCTTCGGTTAATACATCAATGGTCTATGCTCTGCCTCCTGGGAACCTGCATAACTCTCAAGTCCGCCGTGAACTCTGACCTGACTGCTCGCTGAGGCCCCACAGCAGAAAGTTTGTGCAGTTCCCCAGTGGTTCAGGCAGAGAACTAACTGCTCCACCCTCCTAAGAGGTCACAAATGGATTCAAAGAAAATGGAAGGAGTCCTCCCAAAGACTGCTCCTGATCGAGGTTTGCTAACAACCAAATAATAAGGAAATGTAAGGAAGATGTGTTTAGCTTGGTTTTGAGCAGAAGCAAGGCTTTATGAAGCAACAGTCTTAAAAATAGAGGTGACACCATGTGCTAACTGCAGTTGGTTCTACTGGAAAGGGAAGAACTAGTAAACCAATCCACACAGGAGAGGAGCTCCAATTTCTGTAAAAATAGGTGAAGGACCCTCAAAATTCTTAAGGTTACGGGTAGAGAGAGCAACCACTACAATGCCACCACCATACTGCACTTGGCAATGTAATTATCAAATCCTATTTTGAATGAAGCACTTGTTTCCAAGAACTTCAAGCTAAATTTTTTTAATTTAAGAAAAAAATTAACTTTACACAATCACATCCTTATAAACACACAAGATACACAAATTAGCTGACTCAGGCAGAGGTACCTAAGAGGACATTTCTCGGACAGGCCTCGCCTCAAAATGTCAAAGCTCTTTGCAAGGGTCTCTAACGAACTATCTGCTGTTGTAAGCCGATTCATTTAAACAAGGCAAATGCATCTTCGTTCTTAAAGTCCACAGCACAGCGCGTTCTACCTTTGCTCCAGAAGGCACTCCTGTGCCCACAATGCCTGTTGTAATGCAGCTCACAATCTGTGCTTTTCATACCAGATGAAGGACTTGGGTGTAGACAAACAGGGACGGGTACACAGAGGCATGCTGCACAATCTCCTGTTACTTAATCACTGTACTTTGGCACAGATTTCAAGTGTTAAGCAGCTTCTCTGCCTTCACTGAGTCATGGTCCCTGCCTTCCTGAGGTGGCCGATTCGTGGGTATCCCCTGGAGGCCTGTGGTTTCCCATCTGCCCCTGCCGGGTCCCCGCCCCCTAGAAGAGGACAGCACCGGCAGAGAGGGCAGCAGGTCGGCAGGAGGGACTGCCTCAGGAGGAGCGGCCGCACTTAGTCAGCCCTGCAGACCTGTGGCTCTCGTTACAGTCCCCAGAGGCCACCTCACAATGGCCGAAAGTATTTCTGGTTGTAACTCGAGGGAGTGGGGCCTGACAGTTCTATAATGCACGGGCCAGTTCCCTATCACAAAGTCCACAGAGACCCCATAGTCGTTGGGCTGCGGTTGGGAGACCCTGTGGCCAAACAAGGAGCAGCCTTCGGTGTCCCCCCTCCCGACACTGAGCACTTTAAGGTGTCACCACCAGCCGGCTCCTCCTCGGGCCCACTGTGGCGCTGAGGGCAGGGCCAAGGTGGGCCATGGACTCCACGCGAATCCCCACAGGCAGCGGTCTTCTTTAGTCTCCATCAGCCTTGAGTTTTGCAGAAAGGTAAAATGATGACTTGCTTCTCTTTTCAAAACTCACCCTCACCTGACGTCCTTAAAGAGCCAGCCTGCCCAGCCCTGCTTTCTGGGCTCGCTGTCTTCTCACTCCTCAGATGTGGACATGTCGGCTCTCTCCATCTCCAGCCTCACAATCTCTACGTTATGTCTCCACACACTTCCGACTGCTTGATGAATGACTTTACTGGGGTGGCCAGGGGACTTTCTCCAACTTCAACACACTTTCATGTTCCCCCATTTCTGAAGGCAGCAGCAACCACAGCACGATCCCCATGAGTGAAACCACTGTCACCCCAAGGAACACGGTTCCCCGTGTTCAGATCATTCTGTGGACTGTCTGTAAGACACTTAGATTCAGCACTTCACTGCAAGCCCCACAGGCTCTGCTCTGGTTCAGGCCCCCACTGACTTATCCCAATTCCTGCGGACACCTGCGCTACTGACCAGCTGCCCTAGAATCGCCGCCCCTCTCCAAATCTGCCCTGCGACTGCTTGAAAGCAACACCATGCCATTCTCTTGCTTCAGAGTTTGGTGCTGCAAGATGAAACAACTTTGGTTGTTCTTTTTGTGCTGAGAATGAAGCAATGCTATCCCTGAGGCTTCTCTTGTCATTTTAAGCATCCCACGAAGCAGCCGACCTTTGGTGGATGGATGCACGAAGACGAGGGCCCAGAACTCTGGGACTACCCAGTGTGTCGCGCCGGGGCCACCTGTCTCCACCTGGCACCGCACACGCCCTCCCACCAGCTGTGCCGCCCCAGAAGGCTCTGGTGTTTTCCGGTCAATGTACCTTGTCACGCGCTTTTGCTTATCTTCTACTCTTTTTCTGCAGCCAAACCCTAAATTTCCACTCCCTGAGCACACGTCATCAGCCAGGGGAGTTAGTGGGCCCCAAATCCACCCACTGTTCTGTCTGGTCTCTGATCTCTTCCCACCATCCTCCACACTGAGTCTTTTCTCCACGCTGATACGCAAGGTAGGACTACCCTGTCTTGCAGCCTTTTTAAAAACTTCTTTGGGATTTTTAACAGCTATTTATAAACCCGTTTTATCCCTCTCACTGGCATATGAGCCCCCTGGGGGGGGGTAGCTACTGTAGTTGCAATTTACTGAAGGTTTAAGATCAAAAGTCAACACAGAAGACAGAAATAAAGGCAGAATTTCTCTGTGTCAGGTTCCCACCCCCCACCCCGCCCCGACTTAGTAACAAGTGAAAACTCTGGCCTAACATTTGGGGACTACAATTACATACAACTGCATATCAATAAGGAACAAACCCACTGAGTACAGACAGGCACACAGATGAGAAAAGGGGAACTGATATGGATGAGGAATTAAGTGACTTCCCAAAGAATATGAGTATTTAGCTCACCACCTCCCCCCACCCACCAAAACTAAAAGCCAAAACAAACCACACCCGCAGAGCCTGTCCTTTCTCCTCAGGGTCCTTCCAGAGTTTGGCTGCATCAGTGCTTAGCATCTACATTATGACGCATCTAGAAATGCTATTCACAGTTGACCCTGGTATATACTATGACTTTTTTTTTCCTTTTTATACAAGTTAGTCTTCTCTGGAAAGAAATGTGTTGCTTTCTTTTTGCTAATTACTCCTAAGTAGAATCTTGTTTTTATGGTCTTGCTTCCCATCATTCAATGCAATCGTGTGAAATCAGTCAGTGGAACATTACAAAACACCAACTATTAATAAACGGGTGGCACTGTGCGGGGGACCAGGGCTACAGGATAAACAGGGCACCTTTCTCCAGGATAAGCACAGACACCCTCTAAGGTCAAACGTGACTGCTGTTACAGCCACAGTTTGGCTTTCCCGGTGCCACTGCCACCTCTATGGAAGCAAAAAAGCAGGAAAGAACCTATTAGGAGTTTTGCCCTTAGAAGTGTGGCATTTAATGCACTATTTCATTTAAAATAGACTGCTATTATTTGCAAAAGTACCACTATTTTAGGTATCACTAAGGAAAAAAAGTGCTATGAATTCAACTATGACATAATGTTGTGATAATGTTAACCAAAATGTATCGGATTTCACACTTGAAAAACCACATCTTAAAAAATTTAACAGTATGAAAGCAGTCAGCTTAATGCAACTGTTTTAAATGGACAAGCAGTCCTATCATCACCTGCATTCACAGTGTGCTCTGCTTGGCTTGATGTTAACATCTGCCTGTGTTCCCAGAGCGCTGAGAGGAGAAGGCAAACCCCCACTAAGCTGCAGGGAACCCCAGGACAAGTGTCCTGGCACACGGCAACGAAAGCACCCAAACTCTGCCTTCGCACTGCAAATAAAGCCAGAGGCACACACAGAGCTGCTGTGGCCGCAAGCAAAGCCCCCCACCTCCCCTCCTGGCTGGGCTGTGAGGTCATCCCTTGAACCCAAGGCACAGCTAAACACGAATTACAGAAACACAGGCTTCATACATGACTGCCTCACTGCTCACTTTCAAGTCACTTCCCTGTTCTGCCTCCCCTGGACTTCTAGAATAACTCAGCAATCCTTGCTTAGAAGCCCTTCTGATGTCTACAGGTAGGAAGTATGTTTGCCCTCAGCCTTGGATTTCTACCACGGAAAGAAACATGCCGGTATATTTAAAGTTTACCTTAAATATGCACAAAGATTTTCCTGTAACCAAAACAAGTCTGGCTGAACAGAAGAGCACACCCACACAGATGAACTTCAAGTTCTGGCTGTTTCAGCTGATGAATGAGGAGGAACCAGAGTCTCAGATGGAGGCTTTCGCAAACCGAGCAGGACAATGCGCAGGAGGTGGTGTCTAGGTGCTGTGGGAGGCCCGAGATGGCCACCACCTTCCCCTGTTCGTCCCAGTGAGTACACCCGCCCACCACGCAGCAGGAAGGAAAGGGTGTTTTCACCGTCAATGGTGGCAGTAGGCAGCACAGGCATCGCTTCACTGCAACCACATCAGACACTACCAAGGGCGCTCGAGAATATCTTACATTGTCGGGTTCAACCCCACCCCAGGAAGACTGCAAGATATAAAAGGCCACCACTACGATTCATTACCTTGAAACTTTCCATCATCCTCAAGGGGCAATCTACGTCGCTTCCAGTCCCCGGCAGCCTGGGTTTGGGCCAGTTCCCAGCACAGCTCTAAGGGGAGCTCTGGAGCCTTGCTGCACTGCCCACCTGCGACCCTGCGGAGGCCCAAACCACACTCCTGCTGATTTGCTCATCTTACCACCTGTTCACGCGGTAGGCCCTGAAATATGTTAGGATTTCACCCTAGAGCAGGAGAGTTGGGAGAGCCTTCTGTTTTTCGCAAGATGTTTACAAATGGTTTGAGATGACCAAGAATGCACTCTCTGTGAAGGGACAGATAACTTAAAGAAGTCACTCTAGTATAATCCAAGAAAGTGGGCAGTAAAGGATGAAAAGGCAAAGCTGGAAAGGAGACGAAGTCATAACAACTAAAGCCAGAGTATGATCCAGGTCAGGAAGACAAACTGTTGCTTCAAAGGCTATTGCTGGGCAGCTGGTGAAAGCTGAACATGAACTATGTTATCAGGTGATCTCACTCTGCTAATGCTAAATGACTGATTTTGACAGCAACTGTTAGAAGAGCATGCTGAAATTCTTGAAAATAAAGAGGTATGCTCTCTGCAACATGCTATCAAACAGGTTCAGTAAAATTTTATGACACACCAAGATAAAATAAATATGAAAAAAAAGTCAACATCTTGTGAACTTAGATGAAGGGACTCTTCTTTTTTTTTTTTTAAGGTTTATTTATTTATGCATACAAGCTGGGGTACAGGCCAGAGGCACAGGGTGGCGAGAGGGTTCACCAGAGACAGAGTGGGGAGCAGAACAGGCAGATCGACCGAAATGCACTGCTGAGGGGAGCAGCGGGCGAGGCAGGAGAGGTCTGCCGCGCCATGTGGGAATCTCCCCGGCCGGGAGTCAAACTCTCGTCGCTGCTGCGGACAGCTCCACAGAGCAGCGCTTAACCACTGTGCTACCAGGGAGGCCTGAAGGGACTCGTCTTGTATCTTTCCTATGAGTTCAACGTTTTTCAAAAGAAAAGGGTAAAAATAAAAATATTTTTTTAAAAAGGTAGAGGTAGCGATTCTTTCACCCACCTACGACTGTTACATACACAAGGTGAGGAAGACATCACAATTATCCCTGGGTCTACAGAGAGGGGGCATCTGGACAGGCACCTTCAAACACGCTATTTCATTTCATCTTTGTATGGCTCCTTCAAAGACGTACTATTCCTAATTAAGAGGACAGAAAACAGACAGAAAAATATGACCTCAGTTATTCCAGTCAAGATTCTCACTGTCCAGCTATTTTCAAAATTCTACTCACATGATGAACAACATGTCTATCACCGGATTTCAAAGATCAAACTTGACCACTCAGTAGCAGTGAGACTTGGGCTAGATAGATACTTAATCTCTCCCAGCTTGTTATCATGATACCTATCAAGACATTAACAGTCCCTTTACAAAGTTTCTCTTGCAATTAAAGAGAAAGGAGACAACAGGTCTGCAACGCCCGCACAGGGCAACCCAAGACCACTTGCACCCCGCACGCCTTACAGCACATCGCTAGGATTGACCCCGAAGCACCCCCACCATGAGCTACTGCTGCCTTGCTTCAGGTGCAAAGGAAGGGTGGGTGTCTTGTAGGGACCCCCTGGATGGCACCATAGAAGAAAACATCATGTGTCCCTTAAAGGAAGCATGGAGCAAAGAAAAAGATCTTTAGAAATTAAAAGAATGTCTACTCCAGGCAGAACTTTTTTCAACAAACAAGATGTTGTGTGAGGAATGTCTGCAGTCCACCATCTGCTGAACTTTTCAACAGAATGATGGGCAGGTGAGCCAGTTATTCTCCAGGGTTTGATAAGATCCTGACAAATGCACAACCAACCACAGAGCCCAAATACTCAAATGCAGCACAGTCCAACTCCTTAGAGTTCATCTTACAGAAATAATTTAACAGAAGCAAAAATCAAGAGGTATGAAATGAAGCACACTATGGCATCATTAGTGATGGCATTGAAAACAATCAGAAACTAACATTCAACATTAGGTGAAAGGTTTAAATACTCATGATAGGGCCTCCCTGGTGGCGCAGCGGTTAAGCGCTGCACTGTGGAGCTGTTGGCAGCAGCGATGCAAGTTCGACGCCCGGCCGGGGAGAATCCCACATGGCGCGGCAGACCTCTCCTGCCTCACCCGCTGCTCCCCTCAGCAGTGTATTTCTGATCTGCCTGTTCTGCTCCCCGCTCTGTCCCTGGTGAGCCCTCTCGCCGCCCCACACCTCTGGCCTGTACCCCAGCTTGTATGTATAAATAAATAAAATCTTTTAAAAAAATTTAAAAATAAATAAATAAATACTCATGCTAAAATATTTTAGGGGGCCTGAAAACTAATTAAAAGAACACAGAAATAGGTAAGAGCATGACAAAGTGAAAATATCAGAATACAAAGTAAAATAGCAGCTGCAACTGTTTAGGAAAAAATGATGTGGGAGGTAAGATCTGAGAGTGAACTAAACCCTGTCTTATAATGGAGGCATTATGAATAATGTTATTATGTGTACCTTAATTTTTAAAAACATAAATGCTAATTCTCTCTCATTATCCTCATGTTTCTGGCCCAAGACAGAGGACAGAGGCAGCACAGAGCAGGTATCACCAAAGCTACTTCAAAGTAACCGGGAGAAGCAATGAGCTTGAACCGACGCGGTCATAATGAATTCATGCCCATTCCAACGCCAGGGACTCCAAATGATCCTCCCCTGAAGCTGCAGCCAGATGGACCAGTTTCTGTGGGCTCAGGAACACATTTTCTCTTCTTCAACCAATCTCTGGCTCCCCTGAGCACAGCCATGAATCAGTGATTAGAGGGTCTACTTAAGTATGACTTGGGTCTTTGTGCGTACAAAGTCGGGTTGTTCTCTCACACAGCTCCTGGTTCTCTGCCTTTCCCATGAGTTACTGACTTAATAACTACTTTGTGTTCTCTGCATATGAAGTGCTCTATGTTGCCTAATTAGAGTGAGAAGCACAGGCACGTGAGGATTATTTCAAAAAGAAGAACCCAATCACTGTTGACCCAATCAAATTCTAGATTGGGGAAAGGGGGAAAAGCTTACAAAATAATCTGCATTTTGGGAAGAATACCAGTAAATAGAATAATTTCAAACTGATGAAAGAAAACAGGTCAGGAAGAAAAAGCCTAGCACCCATCTTCAAAATGCCAAGTTTCTTTAGCTTTCTCATGGAGCAAAAGCATGAAACAAAATCAAATATCGAAACTGTGTGTTTAACCATTTAAATAAGTTAATCATGATGGGGGAAAGGGAATGAATGTTCATTTTCCATTTTTCCAGACTTATTTCTGAAAAGCATGTGAAAGTGGCAGACAGATTAAGGACTAACCAGGAGTCTGTAACACCAGTGGTATGGAGCACTTGGTGAAGAGTGGTCTATAGATAGGTGGTTTGTTCTCCATAGAAACCAGTAACTGAAGTCCTCATTCCATAAACTCGCCTTCCCAGTTCAGAAAGGGCAAAATGGGTTGTGTTCATCAGTCTGGGTAGGCACATGAAGTTCACCTGACTTCATATTAGGGTACTCACTAAAATTGAGAAAGGAGCCCACATTTAACAAGTCCAATAAGCTTCTGATAATTTTATATGTTTTATATATAACCCATGGATTCAACACTGTTCATAATCCAGTTGGTGAGATTGCTCAGAGGCAGTTACACAGAACGGGGCAACACAAAGAGACGACGTCTCGTTTGCAGGCCAGCTATGATTTTTCCCAAGCGTCTCTTCTAGATTGCCTGACAGAAACAGCACTGACAGACTCTCCCTGATGGCAGTGTGGTACAATAGAGTGGGTCAAAGAAGGGAATTCTCAAGTTATTTTTTATGAATGGCCAGATTTTATTTTTTAATTTCCAATTCAGCATGGAAATAAAAATGAATTACTAGAAGAAAATTTGAAATTTACAAGATACGAAAACCCAAAGTATGTGTTACAGATACGAACAGACCAGTGACCGAGCGCAGGACGGGGCAGGCCCACGGCACTATCAACAGGGCGGGCTACGGAGAGAGCCCCCCAGACTGCCTCGGCCCACAGACAGCGGGGGGATGGTGAGGGGCAGGAGAAAGAAAAGTCCTGGCACAGATGGGAACACGGAGCACAGGGCCAGCCACAGGTCTCTGGGTGCTGCCCCTCCCTTCGCAAGGCTGGCCTCACACGCCAGCTGGACGACGCTGAAAACCACCTCAGTGATAATCAGGAGGGTTTTGAAAGTTGAGTCCCAACCAGTATTATTACTCTTATCAAATCAAAAGCATCCACTGAACAGTCATGTCACAGAGAATGAAAGTTTCTGTGATTTCCATAATCCAGTCTGATACTGAGAACTAACCACAGTTTACAATAAACACACCGCAAAGCAGCTTTTTCAACATAGTGATCATTTTCAGTCTTCCACCACTAGGTCAATGTTCAGGGAAGAGATGAAACAAGGTTTAGGAAAAGCAACCAAGGTTTCACGCTGCCAAGGGCTGAATGAGACCAAAAATACAATTTTAAAAATTAATTTCAAGTGATTTTTTTTTAAGATTGATTTATTTATGCAGACAAGAACTGGGATGTAGGAAAGGTATGGTGGGAGAGAGGATTCACCAGAGACAGTGGGGAGCAGAACAGAGGGTCGACTGATATCCACTGCTGAGGGGAGCAGCGGGCGAGGCAGGAGAGGTCTGCTGCGCCCTGTAGGAAGCTCCCTGGCCTGGGATCGAAAACTTGTGCTTCAGTGGCTGCGGATAGCTTTATAGTGCTGAGACTTAACCTACTGCACCACCAAGGAGGCCCCCTCATTCCAAGTGATTTATTCCAAAGCAATTTACCACAGTAACTTACATGGATTACTAAACTAAAAGAAAAGCTAAAAGCAAAGTATTTCTTTAGGTTATGTTTTTTAAAAAGCACTAAGAAATATTCCCTGAACACCCACATCTTTACCAGCAAAATCATGTTCAAATTAACTCTGAAAATATATATACATACACAAAGATCCCAAAAGATATTTACAACCAAAAATATAGAGAATTTTAGTATATTCCGTACAAGCTGAAAGTGCAGAATCTAAATCCTAAAGACTAGAAGGGAATCAGGTTACACACGAAGCATTATAAACATACTATTTCTCAGCATATAAATACTTGTTTTCAAGTATTAATATAGGTATTTTTCTATTATTGAGGAAATGTCTCCAAAAGCCTGTTTAAAAGTAACTCTACAGGTGGCATGCTTTGTTTTAAAAATGCAATCCACCTGGAATGTGATCTCAACATCTAGATACTGCATAGATATTTGTTGAATGTTTGGGTAATCAATGCATAGTAGACCCTTCATTTTCTGGAAATGGGTATATTGACAACTGGAAATATGAACTTAACAATGTAGAGAAGGAGATGTGCATGCTGGCAAGAGGCAAGAGCCAGCATGTGGCGTTACTGGGATAGACTGTATCAGGCAAAGGGCAGAGCAAGTGCAAAGATCCTGGGGTAGCAAAGAGCTAATCCGTGTGGCTGCAGCCAGTGCAGAGAAATCCCTTAGAATGAGGAGAATGTTATGAAATGAGGTCTGAGAGTCCTACAGGGTTCAGACCTCATGGCGTTTTCTGGATCACAGAAGGAACTAGGGTTTATTCTGAGTGAGGTGAGAAAACATTAGGAGGAAGGAAAAGAAGAAAAAACAAAAGGCTGAAACGTTAACCACCAGTATGGCACCAGACGACTCCTTCCAATCCTCACGAACACTCCGGGGCAGTTATCGGGGTGTTTCCGTTTTTCAAGTGAGGAAACTGAGGCTGAAGGAACAATTTACCCAAGCATACAGCTAATCAGTAAAAAGGTCAGAATTTGAACCCACACCTCATTCCAAAACTTCTGCGCCTCCTTCCATTTTCCACAATTATACCCTATAACAGTTTCAAATTAAGACCAAATTCAAATTAAACAATTTGTAATTCTGATACAATACTTCACAAAAGCTAACCAGATATATTGTGTTATATTTTATAGCATTCATAGAGAGTTCTGAACTGTTTCTAGGAAAAACACAAATTAAGAGGCCACCATCCCTCAGGGATGTGTGACAGCATCCAAACAGTGTATCGATGGCTGGCCCCAAAACTTAAGGTCTACCCGGTAGGTCCTTAAGATTCAACAGGCCCAGAGTGACCTGCACTCACCTTGCAGCGCTCGAGCTGCTGCGCAGGCGCTGATGAGCAGCCAACCCTGCCTTCTCAGCTGCACTCAGACTCGGGGAAGGCAGGTCTGGTGCGAATATACATGGAAAACCTCAGCAAACCAAGTGCAGGGCAAACATTTTTCCGACACTACCACCACTTGTCATTCAGGGGAAGTCCAAAGACACAACTTGATGAGATACAGCAAAAAGCCAGATCAAATCAGATAACCGACAACACGAATCGACAGTGTACCCGCTGGGTGCCGATACTCACTCGCAGCGGCCCAGGCACCGTGAGCATCGCAAGCCCATCTTATTCCCGCCCTGGCTTCATGCTGCACCCTGAAGCGGAGCCAAGACAGCCCGCCCAAGAGGGTGTTTTGTGTCAATTCCTGACAGGAACTAGACGCAGCACCGAGTTCCGTATTTGACGGCCACTGCAATATCTCCCTCAAAACCACATCACCCTACCCTGCAGAATCAACCACAAGTCCCCTGAAATGCAAAGGGGTTTGGAAAAGGGGCCTCGCAGATCCACCTCCAAACCAGCAGGAGGGGGACATCCCAGGTGTCTGCAGGGCATTAGAAAACACGTCCACGCGCACGCAGAGTCACTGGGTGAGTTAGTGGTGACATTCTCGCTGTTTCTCTGCCCTGTGCATTTAACAATTAGCCTGGGGTAGTGCAAAGACAGGGCACATGGTGCAAGCCACTACTGTGCATCAGGGATTCGTCACTGACATAATCAAAAACAGGAAAGGTTTATCGGGTAATGATTAGAAAGAACCTGTGCTGAGAGGCAAGCAGACCTGGTTTGCTCCCTTACTCTGACATGGCCACCTATGTGCTCTTGGGCTGAATGTCTCTGTAGGTTGATCTGCTTGTCTACCAGGCGGGAATACCAGGTTTGAGGTGAGATAGCTGGACAGGAATATGAATTGCATATTCCAGAGCCTTTGGCCCTCCCACGGCGCTGGCTAAACTGTGACTATGGATACATGGAACACAGTAGGGCTTGTGTAATCCAGTGGACAAAAGAGAGGGCAGTTTCTGGGGAATAGAAGTTTAAATTTAAAAAAATAATAATAAAGGAAACAAAGTTTTTATAGTAAGTCAGAAATAAGACAAAAAGACTACTACTCGTTTATTGTATAGGTTTCAGTGAATACAAATAAAATAAAAGTATTAAATTAAAAAAATAAACGGACAGGGACCCGGCTTGTGGATAAATGTCAGACAATTACCCTCACAGGATCCATTCCCAAAACCTTCGAGAGGAAAATGGGGCTCTAACTGCCTGCAGTTTCAAGGGATAGCATTGAGTTGTAGGGTGAGGCTGACCAGGGAAAGAGCCTGTCAGCAACTGGACAGCAGTGCAGAGATGTCATTCACACAGTGCTGAGTGACCATCTTATTTCCACTAAAGCTCCATTCCTAGCTCTCCAAATAAGACACGCTGTTTTCAAAAAGTTTACAGCATGTTCACACTGAATTCTAAGAGCACTATTAGGGAACATGCTATCATTTTCCATTTTATAGAAGAGGAAACTGAGGCTAACAGATGATAAGCACTAGTGTTACGCCCAAGTGCAGCTCTGTCACCGTTAAGGCCAGACAGCTGTGTACCACTGGACATATACTTGATTAGTCTAAGAGACTGCGGAGGTTACCATGATATCAATGAAGCAACATTATTAAGTGTTCTCTCTTACAAAATTTAAAGTGCAAGTCCCCTTATATCACTCTTATGCAGCAACTGTATTGTCAGCTGAAGCAATGCTTTTCACAAAAACAACTGAAATCTTCAGATGGTTCTATTAAGAGAGAAATAGTGTGACTATTCAGAGTGCAAACTAAACTTTCAGGAGACAAACATTTATAAAAACATAAAGGACACAGGCAGGAACTGCAGACGTCACACTGGCTAAAAGGAATACCCTCTTCACAGCTACACATGCACGGCCACGAAACACCTGAACAAAAATGGGTCTAAACGACAGTTTATGACGCTAACCGGTTTCTGCAGTTATTTTTGAGATTCGCTAAACCAACACTCCTAAGTATAAAATTCCTTCTAGAAAACACTGAAAAACTGGTTTATAATTTAATTGCCCAACTAAGAGATATTATTACTGATGTGCCGACAGAGCTTGAGCTGAAGGAATCAAGAGCAACCCAGAGAAAGGCAGTGCAGAGAAATGATTGCACGTCCATGCTAAGGCCGCACTTTAAAATCTATGCAATTTTAACAAACTCGCCATCATTATAGATTCTACTCTGCCTAATTTATTCTTGTAGCATGCAACTTCATAATTCAGTTTTGGCCAAATACTAATTTTAATCAAAATGTTTTTTCATGTACCTGTTTTATTCCATGCTTTCTGCTAATAACTAGTTCCTGTAAAAATTTCTAGTCTTTCTATTGGCATGCCTTTAAGAAAACTTCAAAACTGACCAAATAACGACATGGAATGGTATGAAAGGTTTGCATTTCAGAGGGTGAAGCGTGCCAACGAGTCCTCACTTTCTCATAAACACCCAGCAAGTCCTATACTCCAGGTGCATATTTTCTTCTAGTGAAGGCAAAAGTGAGTGTTTTCTAAATCACGTGCTGTTGCCATAGAGCATTTGTTATCACAGGTTGAGCTGTGTAATTTCACAACTCTTTAAAGAAAAACTGAGGCTTAAATGTTACTCAGCAGCCAAGAGCAAACACGGGCTGGGGCCACTTCGGGCACACACAGGGAGAGGACACGTGTGAAGAAACGCAAGACGCAGGAGCGGCTCTCTCACCGAGCCAGCACCAATCAACCTGCTCAGGATGTCCAGGGCAGCGAAGCTGTTCGTGGACCCTGCACCGGGCCCCCCCACATACTGCGGCGCTGTGGGCTTGTGAGAGGAGGACACGGTGGCCACCCCCAAGGTGCTGTAGAAAACATGGAGAACTTCTGCTGATGCCCAGCACAAATGCAGCGCATGGTAAGAGGTGTTACTGCTCTATCGATACAAATATTCTCCTGAGAAAGTGCACTTTGTACTTTTCCAGCATGATGCCGAACAGGACAATCCTAAGATTAAGAGTTGAATGGCTTTTACAACAACGAAACTGTGAAATGTCAAAATTCTTCAACCGCTTCTGCTGAAAACCTGCCCCTGCCAAAAGACGACCGGCCGACAACCAGCTCGGTGCCGCCTCACCCGCATCCTCATCACATCGACTCAGTGACAAGCCTGTTCCCAAGCGCAGCGCCCATCGGAATCCTATCGATGGTTTCAAAGCTACCTCAGGACAGGCCTGTGATGAGGCGCGGACGATTCGGCTCTGGGCCAGCCTCCATCTGGGCCTGTCCCCCAGCCGGAGCGTGGGCGGCTGTGTCACAGACGCCTGCAGGGAGGGCTGAAAAGGGAGCACACACCCAGGACGAGGCAGCACGAGTGACACCAGCAGCAGCAGCAGTCAGCGACCATCAGGCCCTCCTGTCTCTGTCCAGTGTGACCAAAACACAAAGACAGGGGCACTGGACAGGCCAGTACTCAGGCAAAGAGATTAAAAAGCCTGAGAAACCTGATTTGGACGATAATTTTGAAGACAACTTTGTCTTCATTTGCTTCATCCTTTCTCCTAAGCGAAAGGCTCCAAACTTGTTTTGCAACAGACGGCCCCCGTGGGTCCACTTGTCAGGAGCTTGCAGAGGACCCTAAGAAGGCGATTGCCAGGGAGACAGAACAGCTTGCTCAACAGCAGCCCTTTGTGAAATGTGTACACTTAGGAAGCTCCTCCCCTACCTGCCCCTGAACCGTCAAGGGCAGGGGCCTCCACGGGCAGACCTGAGAACCTACAGACTGGAGCCTGAAGGAGGCGGCAGCGCCACGCAGCGGCGGAACCTGAGCACACGCGTGGCCAGGCGGGGCCTCCTCTGCAAGCCTGGGAGTCAGCTGGGCCCAGACAGACCACTGGACTCTGCTTGCGCTGCCCTGCAGCCCTGGGACCTATCACTTCACCTCTGCGGCCTGTTTCTCAATTACAGAATAGGGACAATAACACCCATTCGACCCCTCAGTAGCTGTTAGGGAATCAAAATGTAAAAAGGCAGCCCGAGAAACCAGCGATACCTTCAAAACCCACGACGGGCAACATATATGCAGTTACCACACTGAGCACTTGTTTTCCTCAGGGGAGCCACGGTTAAATCTTAGCGGAAGGCCTATCGCCCTTTCTGGGTTAACTGCTGTTCGCCCTGCTGTTTTCCCAGTGGCTTCTTCTTGAGTTTCTCCTGTCAAAGCTCTGTAGAGGGAAAAACAAAGGCTTGGGAATCCCACAGACATGCAGTGAAAGCTCTACCACGGTCTATCCGGCCTCAGGCGAGTTACTGTGGATCCAAGGCTCTCTGTTTCAGCTATAAAACACAAAGACGGGCCCGTTGCAGAAAGGCTGACAAGGCTGAAGGGAAACACCACCCGTGACATGCCAACCACAGCTCCGGGCACGACAGGCATTCCGCAAATAAAGATTTGTTGAGCTGATGCTGAAAGTGAGATGAAGTTATGAGGACAAATTCTTTTAAACTTGCTCTTTGGGCGAATGAAATGCTTCGGCACTTTAATCTCAGCACTCCACAGAGCTGAAATTCTTAAAAGACATACTCCTCCTGTGAGGTGGCAGCGCCGCAAGTGACGCCGTATCAGAGCTCCCCGTTTTGTCAGCCCACAGCTGGGAAATCACAGCTGAGAGCCCAACTAGTTTTAAGTCATCTCTATGACACCAGGGAGTCAACTCCAAACTATCAAGAAGGAATATCCAAACGTTGCCTAAAAGCACTTCAACATTTTGGCAAAGTTTAGGGCAGAATGGTAATAGGTAACATTTTCGTCAGTCATGGGGCGGGAGGTGGGACCTACACACATCTTCCCTTCTTTTCTCAAAGCCACCCACTGGAGGTTCTCCGCTGACACTTCTCATGGTATAGACAAGGCGCAGAGGGCTGGAGAAGTTAAGCGATCACCTAAGATCACAGAGTTTCAGAGCGGTAGACCCTGGATTCAGAACTGATCTGCCTCACTGCAATTCTCCCGACCTCTCAACCTGCTTTAGTTCAGAGAACTACAAGATGTGTCACAAAAAGGGAGCGGGGGGTCTATCAAGCAGCGCCTGGCTCTCACATTCTCCTACAGGCCTGAGTAACACTCACCTAATGCTGCCCCTTGCTCGCAGTCACTAAACTATGCGCCTGGGAGTTGGGTTCTCCCCTCCTCTACCCACCACTAGTTCAGGATCTCAGGCAGAGTCTCTAACTCCTGGGGGACATGACTAGGCATCCACCTAAAAGCAAGAATAGGCCAAGGTGTTCCAGGGAACCTTCTAGGTGTAAGATTTCTCAGGCAAGACTAGTAACAGTGTGTTTAAGGTTAATTTTCAGAACACAAGTATACCCACGCTGTAACAAAAATCACAGTATGAGCTAAAGTAATGAGTGGGTGAAATCTCTCCCATTGCTGAACTAAGTGAAAGTGAACGATAATGGGTTACAGAAAAGGGAAACGGTCAGAAGCGTCCTGAATGGCTGGTACTGTCTGGTGGGATTTATTACCAATTTCAAAGGTCTTCTAAAAGACAAGTCTTATTTACAGAATCAATTTTCAAGGGGCAACTCAGTTTATCAAAATGGATCATCAAACGTTCATTATAAAGTCAGTAAGTAACAGGGACATAGCGCAAAGGGTGGCAATTGCAGTCACTGACACTGCTGGGTCCTGGAAAGCTGAGAGCGATGGGTGTTCCTGAGACTTATTACTGTGATCACTTTGCTGTATACCTGAAAATAATATAATGATGTTATGTGCCAACTATCTCCGAATATAAAAAAAAATTTCTCAGAGTAAGTCTTGGACTAGAAATGTAAAAATAAAAAGACTAATCAGCGCAAAGCTGCACCCTGCCCCACCCCCCAAAATGGCCTAAGCAGCAAGGAATTAAAGCAACAAGCTTATCTGGGAAGAGGTGTAAAAGGGACTTAAATCCACTTGACTTTTCAGTTGCGACTGACAGTCAAGACAGTAAATATAACACATACGTGACCACACTTCAATTTCATTTTAACTAAAAACCGAGGATATGAGATAGGCCTATGTGGACATTTTAATTTAAAAATGGAGGGAAGGTAAGGACACTCAAGTCTCAAAGTCTAATTTTAGTAGACTATTAGAAAGAAGACATCATATAGTGGAGCAACTCTTAATTTTTCACAAACCTCTTTGTGAATTTCAGAACACAAACGCTTTACTCAAAAACACATGGATGAACTTTTCTCTGTAATTTCAAAGGATGCAAATCCCATGAAGTCTATTGTTGAGTCCTTGTTAGGACTCCCAGGAGTGGAGTGAGTTCTGGGGACAGCCTTTAGGAGATCTGGCTTGGATTTCTGGCTCCGCCAACCCTGTAACCCTAATCCAGCCGCTTTGCCTCTTTGGGTCTCAGCTTCCCAAGCTGTTAAACATGACCTTCCTTGACTCCCTAAGAATTTCATAGTACAACTGAGGGATTTAATCAAATCACCCCCTTACCACTTTTCCGAGTTGCTAATCATCACCCAGCTCACTCTGTCTTGGTTGCACAATAAGAACAGCGAGAGTCCAAGTCTCAAGGCTGCAGCACGGCCCTCAGACCTCAGCTGAAGTCCTCCACTTGAAGATTTCTCAGGTTGGCTTTTCCTTACCTATTTCACTTCCAAAGGAGGTAAGTGGCTCTCCCGCATGGAGCAGGGCAGGACCACATGGCAAGCCAAAACCCTTCTTGAGAACAAACACACTCTAGTTTCCTTGAAGCTGTGCTACAACAGCAGTCTTGTGACACCCTCACCAAGCACAGAGTGGGACTGTGGTAATCTCTTCATTTCCCAATTTGGATGGCAACCCTTTGCCAATGACGCTTCCCAGCAAGAGGCTGAGTAGAAGAAATTGCAAGGAACTGCAACAACACTTCACCATAGTTACACTGAGCTGATGCCTCCAGCCTCTGGAACAAGGCTTCTCTGCCTGGGGCCTCGAGGCGCACAGCACAATGAGTCCTCAAGGGCCAGATGGGAGGCAGGAAGGAGGGGAACCTATCCCTCTCCAGAACGGCGCAGAGGCCGGCTCAGGTATCCAAGGCTCACCAGAGACGTGGCCCTCCCACCCTCACCGTATCTGCACCACCCATCAGAAAAGCTGGCACAGAGAACTTTGTCTGACTTGACAGGCAAAGAAAGAAACTTGGCAGGTGGAGCAAAATAAATAAATACATTAAAGAAAAATAAAACAGCAGTAAATAGCATTACATTCTGAGATTCCTACTTGGCCTTCTAGCCTACCCCTCAACACATACACACCGCCACACACACCCCTAAAAATGGTGAAAGAAAAAAAAAATTGATGCTACTAAATTATGTCTGGCACAGCAAAATACTTGAGAATTTGGGAATAACACATTCTCACAGCTTAACTGACAAGCGTCCCTAAATTGCCAGAAACCACGGGTCCAATGGGGCTTGCTTGTGTCAGACTGTGTGGCAGAAAAATTGATGAAGACTGTGAAATAAAAAATGTATTAAACAAGAGAAACTAAACCTGAAATTCCTGCCTGTTACAAATATTCCAACGAAAATGCTCAGCATTTATTTGTCTACACAAGAGACAAGACCCCTTCCCGTGTTTTGACTAACAACCTCCCTCAGACTCTCTGCAGCCTCAGTATGTGTAACAGGTGAACTCACAGACACACGGACAGATTTCCTCCTGCAGATTTCCAGGACAGCTACTCACACGAAGCAGCCAAGGCTTTCCACTTTATTCATAGAGACTACATTCAAAGTCTCAGCCTGTCTTCCACACACAATTATCAAATTATTCATTAGCAAACACCCTTTCAAGTCGTGTAGACACACCAGAAAGACTATATGGCACAGAAAAACTGTTTCCTCTTGCACCAAACCAAGGTAAACTGGACACAATGGTACTGGGAGTGCTACCCGCACCCCCCCCACCCGCCCCCAACAAGATTCCGGTTTTCAGGAAAATATCAGCAGCAAGAAGCAGTGAAGGCAGGAGGCAGAGGAGAGAGAAAGCGGCAATATAACTTACGTTCGTCTCTCTCAGACAACGAAGGGGTTAGCAGGAGCAAGCCTGTCACCCTCCAGCAGAAGGCAGGGCACAGAGCTGAGGTTTTAATTCCTGGCACACTCAACTGAGATGCCAAGTGGGCGGCACTAAGAACCAGGGGGTGGGGCTGCTGGCCAGAGATGGGGAACAGGGAGCACAGCGCTTACTGGGTTAGCAGCTGGTGCAGCTTGTGATAACCCCGCTCCAAGGCCAGGCTCACGGGCGTCGCTCCTTCCTGGTTGTGGACGCTGAGCGCTCCACGGCCCCCAGGCTTGTGCAGGAGGAACCATGTCAATCTCAGCAGTCCCAGCCGCACAGCAAAATGCATCAATGTCTCCCGGGGGGCGCCATCTGCAGAGGGGGAGAAATGAAAGTCCGTGAGGGGAAAGTATAAACAAAAAGCAAACCAACAGAAAGGCAGGTCAGGGAAATACCTACTTCCAGGTACCTAAGGTACTAAAACTGTTAAACCACAACCTACCATGTGGACAACTTCACGGTGGCCAAGCAGAATCAGCTCTCGAGGCAAGGCAAAGCCAGAAAGAAGCAGGGCAGCAAAGTCTCCAGTGGGAGATGGCCCCATGAAGGAGAAGCGAGCCCTCTCCCATACGAGACTCAACGTATTCGGCAGCCAGGTCATAAAAGCGGATTTGCAGGGTGACTCCGCACATTTGTTTTTTGCTTTAAAACAAACATAAAAAATAGAAGTGAAAGCAGCCTCACAATATGGGGACCCCAGGGGAATTGGACTGCCGGGGCCTAGATGGATGTATCATAAAGGGCATAATTACTTAAAAAAATAATAACACCCACACTGGAGTTGGCCAGCTAAACACTAAAAACAGGTTCTGCTTGTTAAGTACAGTCTTTTTATTCCCCACATTAAGGGCAAATCAAATTGCTGGGGCTGCCAGCTTTTTTTGTTTGTTAAATGAAAGAAATGCAACTCCAGGCATAATAAAAAAGACTCACTCTAAGACATACACTAATTCCTTCAGAAATAAAAGCATGTGCTTGGGCTTCTATTACTTGAGGGGAAGGCCCCTCGAGCCCAAGGAGCCGCGCAGAAAGCAGTGGCTGGAGGAAGGGCCGGGACCAGGTATGTCTCATCTGACCTCCCTGAACTTTGCTTTCCTGCCCCTGGAGCAGGCACCAGCACCTCCCAAGGCTGCAATGACAAGCGAGGGTGGGGGGTGGGGGAAGGCCGCCTGGGAAGTGGCTGAATTAGGTGCCTCTCAGTGCCAATTTCCTTCCCTTTCCCTGTTCTCCTCCTCCATTTCCAATTACAGGCTGGGCTCACTGGCAACACTCTCCTCCTCAGCATCCTTTCGTGCCCAGCCTGGGAGAGTGGAGCAAGAGCCACTGTCGGGGTGAGGCGTGCCGAGGGGGCTGCGCGGTCCTCAGCTCCAGGAGCCCCGAATGATCCCAGGGGAAAGGTGCCCAGCACAATCCGCCTCTGCCTCTGAGCTCCGTTACCCTCTCCTTGGTGGCTGCCTCGGAGCCGCGGCTTCAGGGCGCGTCCTCAGACAGCCTGGCCACAGGGCTGGCTCCCCCTCACCCCGGACCTCTCCCTGTGAATACCGCAGTAAGGGTGAACGCATCTGCGAGCTTGTGATTTTACACTGAACTGCATCGTTTCCTAACGTCACCGGGGTCCACTCTTCCAATGCCAAGGTGCATCTCCTGGAAGCCAAAGTTATCTTTCCCACTTCATATCTTCCCTGCGGAGTGACACACACCAACCAATTCCTGGTGTGTAGGGCGTGCAGCAGAGGCACGGGGCCGGGCAGAAGTCAGTGCCCTGGCAGAAACCATTACATGTGCAAACACAGATTTTAATAATCAACACCTCAGAGCAGGTGGTTAAGATGCAACAAAAGGACAGAAAGGACCTTCACAAAAGATCAAACGCCATCTGCCCTGCACCGTGCAGCTGCTTGCAGGCGCTCGACACCCTCTTCGGGAGCGGGACAGCAAGGCTTTGGCTAGGGGTGGTGTCTGTTTTCAGAGTCTGGTTAATTCTGGCCTGAGTGGGTGAGACCTCCCCGACACTCCGCCCTTCCTGGTCCCTCACTTGCTCCAGGCCAGCTCAGCACTTATGAGCAGAGTCCAGTCACGGGCCAGGCCCCTGCGCAGACATGGCTCTCTGAACCTGGGTCCACCCCAACCTCATCTCAGGCGCAGGCATCAGCTCTGCTGCGAGGCCGCCCCATTCTGCGGACAGCAGATGGAAGCTTCACCCAGGGCTGAGATGTTTACATCAACTCTTCGTCCTCATGACAGCCCTACAGAGTCTCCTTACCCCTGTTTTGCACTTAGAGACAGGTTAATAACCTGCACCCACCAAGAACCAAGATTCAAAGATTCTTCTGCCTTCAGTCTTGAAACCATGCTCTTAGCAATACCCCATCCTGCTTCTTTTGCAAAAATCAATCATGCGGGCAAGCTAATGTTCTGGTTTAAAAAGCATCTTCTTGCATGTTTTCCGCCAACATTTTCTTATTAACTCTTTCATATTTTTTTTGACTCTTTCAAAGGTACACAAAAGTTGAAAGCATGATACACTCACCAACCTAGATCCTGTAATTCATATTTTTCTGTATTTGTTTTATCACACAGCCACACAATTACCCTCCCGTCTACTCATCAAGCAGACATATCATCAACTAGAGTTTACTATGTGTCTATGACTTGAGGTGATTCACATAAAATGAACTCTTAAGTGGCACAGTAAACCGCCAACAAATTCTAGCGAACACATACATGTGTGTGACCCAACCTCTATCAAACCCAAAACATCAGTGACATCCAGACGTCCCCGGTGAGTGTCCCTCCCCCGTCCCTAAAGCTAACCACTGTTGTGAGTTTTCTTACCATAGGGTAGTTCTGCCTATTCTAGAACTCCTCACAACTGGAGTCCCACAGCACATGCTCCTGTGTAAGGCTCCTCGCGCTCAGCGCTATCTGAAGCTCCCTGGGAAGCGGCAATGCCCTGCTAAGGGAGTGTCACTGCAGAAACGTGCCCCGTATGGAACCAGCCTCCGCCTCATTTGCCCACTTTTTTGTTTGATCTTCACAGGGGTCCTGTGCGTCAGGCGTGTGGGCTACGCAGCCAAGATGTGAAGGGATCAGGAAACCAAGACATAAGCGCAGTTTCTTTCGGCGCGTGTCGTTTCAAAGGCTTCTCCCGGCCACGTGGTCAGCGCCAGGGCTGCGGCTTCTGTCTCCCTTCCTCTCCAGGGCAGTGGAGCTTGAGGCCGGTCTCTGCGCCCCGGCCTCAGGCTCCGCATTTTTACTCTCACAAAACCCTTTGTCTTTTTCCTCTGTACTCAAGAGACTTGCTCAACTTTGTTTTTCACATCACTAACTGCATTTCCGATGATGTCAATTAGGTCCTTTGTCCCCAATTTGAATTTAATTATGCTATGGCATTCTGAATGTCCTTGCATCACTCCTGCCAACTGCCTTTCCATCTTTGCCCTCATTGTGATGGCTTTTTTGCAGATGTAATTAAAGCCCCTAATCAGTTGATTTAATAAGGAAGATTATCCTGGATAATCTGGGTAGGCCTAACTGAATCAGTGGGAAGCCTTTAGAAGCAGGGCTGAGGTTTTCCCTGGGGAGAGGAGAAGCCGGGCTGGTGGGGGACAGCGTGAGTCTCTGCCTGGGGGGGCGCCATCAGCCCTGCTCAGGCCTCGCCTCCTGACTGGTAGAGGAGCACCGCAGGCCACGCCCATGGGCCGAGCTCGCCCCTGACGCCCCCTCCACGCAGGCCCTGTGCACCGCGGACTTGCTCAGCAGCCAGCACCCACAGTCCTGTACGCCGTTCCTGTGATGATCTTTCTACTCCTCCTGTTGCTGAAATTCTCCAGCACACCCTGACCAACATTCTCATCAAGCCTATTTCCTCCGTGTCGCTGCTTCTCTAATTTCATAACGGGCCTGAGCGCATCTTTTAAGAGACAAATGGAAAAGATCTTCTAAATTTTTCTTAGAGAAAGTTACACTCGGAGAGTCTTTCACCTGAAAACTCATGATACTGTTCCACTTCCTCTCTGCTGCAAGGTTATTTCAGGGGACACATGTTGGTTGGTTTCCTGTTTAACCCTACACATCTGGATAGATCTCTCTGTAGGCTGAGCTTCTACCCACAGAGAAGGCGAAGTCCCACTCGCTATCTACTGCTCTGCCAGGAGCACCTCCCACACACGGGCCCTCAGATCTGCGGAGCACGCTGTGCCCAGGGGACTCCACCCAGGAGAGTCTGCTGGGCACTGCAACTCTTCCCCACTGTCAGGTCTTCTGACTAAGCAAAGCACTCTGAGTCCAGTGAAGAACACAGCGTGTGCCTTTCCTACCCCACCAATCCACCCAGGGGCCTGCGCACATGCTTCTGAATTCAAATCACCGGGACTCCAAACTCACCATCCCTCCCAACTCACCATCCCTCCCTCCACTCTGCCCTGGCTCCTAACTACACCTGAAGCCCTGCACTGACACAGGAAGTCTCACCCCGGGAAGGGAAAAGGAGGCCAGTGTGAGCAATGGGATATTGGAAAAAAACGACAACTGGAACCTTGTGACAGAACCAAGGTCTGAGAGGCCACAAAAGCTCTTGAGCCAAAGAGCTGCAGTTACTAGGAGCTGCGTGTCGTGGCGTTGGGAGGTACTGACCTTCCTCCAGGAAACAAAGTCCGCTAGTGGTCTTTTTATTTTATTATTTTCTCTTTTTAGCACCTACAACAGCTGGAAAAAAATACACAAATACTAGTGAGTGAGGCTGAGGGAAACTTTCCCTGGGGAGCCACCCAACAGTCTGGAAGGGGCAAGGGAAGGAACACACGAAGGTTCCGTCAGCACACACAGGGGCAGAGGCGAGGATGCGCGGCTGCTCCGAGCCTCTCCTCACCTGCCTTTTCCTTCTCTCCCCCAGACTTCTCTTCACAGGGAGGACCCCCAAAGACGATCAGATCTTTCTATCCTTTCACTGCATAATACCACGACTGAGTAAGAATGAAGGCTGCCCCCGGTCCTCCTCATGCTCTCTCAACCTGAGGACCTTCCAGGGGGAAAACTTGTCTAGTTCACCATTTTCATGCACCACTGAGGAGCTGAGACCACTATGTGAGGCTTGGTAACTCAGAGGGAAGACATCTTCCCCCACCCACCACCCTCCGCCTGGATGAATGCTTACTATTTGCATTTAAGGCCGAAGTAAGGCAAGAAGTACAGTGTGGACAGAGCTTCATGTAACTTGAACTGGAGAACTAAAAGGGACGACCCCCCTCCAATTCATGCTGACATGAGGATTAACTTCAGAAGTAAAAGCAAAAGTAAAACGGTGACATTCTGCTTGGAGGAGCCTGTTGGTACAGGGCTGACCTGGCCCACCGCCCCCCAGGACAGGTTGCCATGCTCTGCCTCTGAAAGGTCACTGCACACATTACGCATGAACAACTTGCAATCTAGCACACACTATCCAGACAGATTTCCCACCATTTTATAGAAGAAGGAGAAATAGGGATTAAGTATTCTGCACAAACTCTGGCAATGAGTCCACCATAAAAACCAGCATCTGACTCTACTCTCCACACATCACTTCACAACATCAAAACTAAAGCAGGAGTTCTCGGTTTCACACTCACACTTGTGGTGGTCCAGACAGACTGGGTCCCAGAAGAATATGCACACTTCTGCAGGTAGGCACCTAGTTGGAGTTTTTTTTCCTCAGGAGAAATCTAAACTATTTTCAAAGGAGTCAGTGACCTGAAGAAAGTTAAAAAGCCCTGCCTCTGGACAATGAAAGGGTGGGAGAACTAACCATCAATCTTACCAGACTCCTCTGCATGAGCATGAGGCTGGAACACCTGCAGCCAGCTGAGCTTTCAACAGCGAGCAGTCCTGCTCTATAACGAGTGTCCTGTTTACCTGTATTATTATCCCAGTCAATAGTTTGCCTGTTCCTTCTTCCTTTAAATATCCTTAAAATAGTATTTTATGTGAGCAAACTGTTCCTTTACATTCTTCTCTCAACAGTAAGCAAGCACCTTTTAACTAATGCTACTCTGCTCTTAAAATACCCAGTGTTCACAGACTCTAATCCACAATTAGTGGAACAATTTCAACTGCAGAATGTGCACCTAGCACTTGAAATCAGATTCCTGATGCCAGGTGTGGACTTAAAGTCAACAGGTCCTATCAAGCCACTTGCTTGCATTTCACCTTGCAAAGTATACACTTGCTCAATTTCTTTTGTTCTTTCAGCTATTTTAAAGTTACGTACAACAGAATTAACTTTTGGGGGGGTGTACAGAATTTGAACCATATAACCATCATGAACAAACTCCAAAACAATTCTAACACCCAAGCAATTAATTCACTCACAAGACCTGTTGCAAGTCCTTCTTTCCCGCTCCAAATCTTTGACCTGTTTTCCGTTCCTCCAATTTGCCCTTTTCAAAGTATCATGTAAGTGGAATCATGTATTAAATGACTTTTGAAAACAGACTTCTTTAGAACAATGCATTAAAAAGGCATCCAAGTCGCTGCACATATCAACTGTCTGTTCCTTTTCTGTTGCTGAGTAGTATTCCATTATGGATATATTAGTTTATTTATATATTCACTTAGGGAAATCTGGAGTGTTTGCATTTGGGGATGATTATGAATAGTGCTACCACAGGCACCTATGTGTAAAGATTTTTTTAGGTAAATATAAATTTTCATTTCTCTGAGATAAATACCCAGAGTAGGTTTGCTGGGTTGTATAGTAAATGTGAGCTGACCTTTTTAAGAAACTGCCATATGGTTTTTTAGAACAGCTGTATCATGTTGCATTTCCACGAGCAATGTAGAGATGTTGCTCTACACCCTTGCCAACACTGTTTTTTTTTTTTTTTTTTAATTTTCGGCTTTCTATTAGTGTTGCTTGAGCTATACTACAGGGAAGAAACTTAAGGAGCACAAAACATTAAAACTGACCAGTTCTCTACCAAAGACAAGGAAGCTAAAGCCCAGTGAGGGAAGTGTTATGCCTGAGGTTTCAGACCTATGCTTCTTTAAGTAGTTCTTTTTCACTCATGGTAACATGCACAAACTGCCTAACTCCTCCTGTGTCTTCTCTAAACAGGACAAAACAAAACCCTAGAAGCACCATAAGCCCCACAAGTAAATAATGCAATCCGTCTCAATACTTATAAATGGCCACCAGAAAGCTGTTTCCAACCCAACACACAGGCCAGAGGCAGTGAGCCCCAACATTAGTTTCTGAAAAGGTCCCCATCCTAGTTAGAGGCAATTATTCCGATCTTCAGAGCTAGCAATGAAGAGGTTTCTTGGACACTATCTGGCTAGGAAAAAGAAAAGGACGAAAGTTTTTTTCCTTGATTTGACTTTAGGGTACACATTTCCTTCTGTATTTGACCTGGAGCGTGCTGAAAGCAGACCCCGGCAGTCTGGGAGGTCTAGCCTGCGGTTGATCTCAGCCTTAACTGCTCCACTCAGTGAATTTTAAAGAACCTCCACTCCTTAGCCTCTTCCACAGAGGAAGAATCGATTTCCTTGACGGTTCTGTGAGAACAGGAACAAGCAATGCCCCCAGCTGAGGCTCCTCGCGGCCACTTCAGGTCTGCTCTCCCCACTTCACGCAATCACCCCAGCTGGTGGACGCTACAGGGCAGTCTGAAATCGTCCAGCTCTTTCTGAGGTAAAGCAGAAAGGATAAGCGAACCTCGGACAGGAGGCCCAGCACCAGCCTTCCAATCCAGTTTCATCAGTAACAAAGCCAACGCTTTGACTTCCGTCTGTGGAACCCCTGTGTCTTTCAATTAGATTTGAAGGGGGGAGGGGGTGTTATTTACTGGACCCCCCCCCCCCAGGATATACTAGGTTTCACCTAAATACTTATGGAAAATCATGACATCTTATGTCATTTGTTACGAGAATAACTATGTGGAAAACCCCTGCAAGCCCAAGAGGACCATACAGTGACACTACCTCAGTATTTTTCAAAAAGTGGGGTCTTTTCTTCAGTGAATTCACACAAATGAGAGTGAAAATACTCTAGTTTTAAAAGTGTGGGATTCCCAGAGCTCATGCTGCTCCTGTGCCCCCCACTACCCAGTCTTCTTTTTCCTCCAACCCCAGGCACTCTCCAGAGAACATCAGAACACACTAACGAACACACACTGTCTCTGACAGTCAAACACCAAAAAGGAACAGTCTTGTCCCTCCCCTCACAAAGGAGGGGTGACCAGCCATGCCCCAGAGGCAAAGCCTGAAAGGCAGACCCCACAGGGCGATGTGCCACTGTGGGAGGCTGAGGATGGCGCCTGTGCAGCCTGGCGCATGGCCTCCACACCGCAAGGACGGCTTCAACAGCCCGGCTGAAGGGCTGCCCTCAAGGCCACACAGCCACGTACCGGCCACCTTTCCTCAGCCGCAGCAGCAGGCTGGGAGCCTGTGACCACACGGTAGCGGCCTGGCTAAGTAAACAAACTTCAACTCGTCTGTGGGGCACTCAAGTTCTTACCAGGCAGAGTCTGGTCTGTCCCCAGCACATTCCACTCGGCAGGCAGCTTCAGGTGTCTGAAGGCCAGGGCCACCTTCTCATCAAGGGAATTCACATCCCCGGACAGGGGCCCTGACCGGTCAAGGAACCGGGTGAAGTTCAGGGCCTGCTGGTTCCCAGCGCTGGTTGCCAAGAACTGGGCGGCATCATAGGCTTCATCCTGGATGAACTGAAAGTCCTCTTCGGCCACGACGAACACTGGGAGGCCCTCCCTGGACGCGCAGAGCAGCACCTTCACCGTCTCGCAGCAGTCGTGACCTGCAGAAAGCACGAGGGCGAGACGACAGGGTGAGAGTCCTCCAGGCCAAGCAGGGCGCGGACGGTCCCGTGCTCCTCCCTCCTATACCATGTTTGAGTTCCCCTTCCCAAAGGGACCCCTCCAGCCGCAGAGCTCTGAAGGAGCAACCTTCAAGCTCCCGGACGCGCCAGTTCCAGCTCCTTCTATTGCTACTTGCAAATATGAATTAGCTCCCTCAACAGAAGGCCAATTTGGGGTAACCCAGTTGTCACCATGGCCCTGAGTGGCATTTGGCACGGAGGACTCTGAATATCAACTCCAGCTGTTCACTGGAACCTACTAAAGAACAGAAGCTTGAGGGTCCTGTAAGGCGAGCAGGGAGTGGGAAGTCTACGACCTGCTGAACTGAGCTTGAGCTGAAGACCGGTGGGGACAAGGACCCCAGTGACACGGGAGGTATTTCACAGACACCCCAGCACGTGCCTCAGCATCACCACACTGTCACCAGTCAAAAGATGAAGCACTTCAAAAAGCACAAAACTACTAGATTTTCATTTTCCCATTAACTGCAACTCAAGGCCCAGGAAAGAGCTTCTGCTCTCAGATGCACGTTCCTTCCTATAAGGAGATGAAGACATCAATGAAGACGCCTGTTCACACAAGGCCGATGCAATGCCATGTTAAGAAGCTAGTTAGGAGAAACACGCCAGTCTATGGTCTGGGTGCCCACAGACCAGCTGGGTTGGGGAGTTAGGGGGCAGCGAGGCTACCGTGTTAGGCAGCAACCTGCAAGTCCCAGAGAGCCCTACTTGACAAAATCAGCAAAGTTTAACGCTTTTCTTTATACAACCAATTAATGAGGTATGTATTATGCACACATTACGTAAGAAAAAAACAAGACTTCAAGAAGTAAAGCCACTTGCTCAAGACCTCACAGATAATAAGAAAGAATCCTATTCAAATCCGAGTCAGAGGCCAAGGGCATGGCCTATTATTATATCAAGGTGCAAGCCTTTTGTACCTTTGCCTTTTTGGCAAAGGAGGAAATAGCTGAGGCCTGCCTGAAGGGGCCAGATACTTGGGATGACCAGCCAGGTGACTATCAAGCAACAAAGACAGCTCGTGAGCCATCGAGCAGGCTCCACACAGACACTATCTTCTGGGTTCTCTGTGACCCACTGCCTTCCAAGCTGAGTCCCTTCTATGAGGCGCTAGGAAGTGGAGCATTCTCTGCCTGGTGTTTGTGTGTATGTATGTACACGTGCAGGTAAGTGTTTCAATTCAAAATACACTCAATGCATGGAGAAAAACTAATCTTCCCTTGAAAGACAGTTTCTCCTTCAGATTGTACTAGACAGCGCCAGCAGAAACAAGCCAAATGATTCAGGTGGTAGGGGCTGCTCAATTTTTGATAGAAAGTATTTCTTTTAAACTGCTAACATCTGACAATAAACAACCGAATACCCACCAAGAGGGAGGCACCATGACTAGAAGGAAAAGATGATTAAGCCGCGTCTCAGTCCTCTGAGAAGCTCACAGTCTTTTCTAAAGGGGGCCCTAGCAAGCTTCAAACACCACGACCCGAGTTCAAGAGGGACAGGCTCTGTAAGACACCAGGGTGCCCTGGGTGGGTGACGGCGCATGATCTCACACAGGCAATGGGAGTGAGGAGCACCTTCTCCACAGGGGTCCTGCTCCCAACTCTCCCACCCCAGGGCTCTTCACCGTGGCCCGCAGAGCTCAGATGCACTGTGTGTTTCTCCCTGTGCACATATGTACGCAAGCACAGGCACGTGCGTGTGCACACACGCGTGCACACACACACACAGAGCAAAACAGAACGCTACCAGGGACTATACCAGCTTAAAAGCTGGAAAGTACAATTAAGAAGTCCACCTGGAGTTGCTAAAGTGACTTTTTACTTGGACAGGATGGGGTGGGAACAATCAAGCAGGAAACAAACGCGGGGGTTTGCGTGTCTGCGCACGCGCTTACTAGCAGCCCGGGTAGGCTAAAAATCCATTAGGAAGTGTATACGGTTTCCCTAACAGAAAAATCCTTCAGGAAGCGTATTTACTGTGAGCTCTGTGTGTAACCAAAATAAAACCACACACTAGAGGAGGCAGAACGTCAGAAACGGCCATGAAACAGATATCTGGGAGAAGCCATCCAACTGCCAGGCCAGTGTTTTCTCTTCAGAACTGAACTCACAGTCTGAAAGAGCAACTATGCATCATCCTGAGCCAAATGTGCCACAAATTTGGAGTTTATCTGGTATGAGTATGGGCTTCTTTTCCAAAAGAGAAACCGAGGGTTGAAAGAGAGAATGCTAAGGGTTTCCCGGACTGGTCTGTATCAAACCAGGAGGACCCTGACTGAGGAGCTTCTCTCCTGACCTGCCGGCAGGACACCTTGCTCACATTCATGTTTTCTATTAGGTTTAAGAGGTTCTTGAGATTACCTTTTAATCCTTCTAACTTTTCAGATAAAGCATTCAGGGAAAAAAATCAACATTTTTACAACCAAGGCCATATAATATGGACTGAGCAATAAGCACTGTACATGCAAACACAAAGCATTTCACCACCACAGATCAGCTCGAGAGAGAGAAACCACTCGCAGGAGTCATTAGCCTTTGAGCAGGGAAACCCAGAGGTCGTTAACAATGTCTGCATCTGGCATGAAGAACCTGAGCTTGGAAACCATGTCCAAGCTGATGTGGCCACCATGATTTAACTTCTTGTCATGAAAACAGAAGCTGCAGCGGAACAAAGAGCAGCCAGGGTTTCAGTTAGTTCCAATAGTGACCTTCCTTCCACTCAACTTCATTGTAGCAAGGAAGGAAAATAAAAATCACTTCTTTTTTAAAAGGGAAGCTTTGAAAACTTACAGGGCCTCTTCTGAAAGAAACTCCCCAGGTTGACCGAGGGAAAGAAGAGAGCGAAACTGTGACAGGAACTCAGCCTAACTCTTAATTCCACATTTTAAATTGCTTTCTGCCTTTGTCCCATGGTCAGGTCCAATTCACAACAAAAGATGAAGTGAATTACGAGGTGACAGAGACCTGGTTCTAACTGTGAGGTGTCCTGAATTGAAAGGGGTCCCTGAAGTGGGTTAGTGATTGATTAGCTGTAGAGTTAAAAACCCACCTTCCAAGCAAGCAGACTGGTTGGGTTATCCTGAGAAAATCCCTCAACGTTAAAGCCTGTTTCCTCAGGCAGAAAATGAGAATACCACCAACCTTCCAGTCTGCTGAAAATTTTAGACCCAGCTGTAAACAAAGCAGCTAGCATAAAACTAGAATCTGAGACTTACCGTTATTAGCCAAATATGCCCTTACAGGTCACTCAAGGAAAACAGCCCCCCTACCCCCAGCACTTTCGCTTCTGCCATGTGGACCACTAAAGCTATTGAGTTAATGGTGCCTCTGATACCTGAAAAGGTAGGGGGCAGGGGAGGAAGAGGGTAAGAATTCAGAATAAACCAAAAAGCAACAAGGAACACCTAGGTGAGAAACAAACATTTACCGCTGAAGGGCCCCTTGAAAACATCTACTCCAAACCTTTTCAAGCTCCAGGCGAAAAGGTACGTGTGTGCTCACGAGGCTGGGAGAGCTATTCTGCAGGCTGCTTATCACTATATGAAGCACCTGTTCCCATGGAAACGAAATATTGCTACAGATAAACAAAACTGCTGAAGCATGACCCAAGAATTACTTCATTTCCTATTAAGCTAAAAGTGGCACACATCCCATCCGGGCCTTCTCTTTTGAGGACGGAACAACTGGGACTTTGTTTTACCAGCAATCCAAAGGGAACGCTGAAAGTGTTTGCTAGCCAGACACGCCCCATCCCACACAGGCCATCTTCGGCGGGGGCCGCGCTGCCTCAGCACCCAGGGTGGCAAATGTAAAAACAGTATCTTTGTTCACTTCGGTCTGGCACGTCAGTAGTTCAGAACCTGGTCTTTCTCTTCTCTTTGAAGCTTCGTGGGGGTAAAAGGAAAACTCTGGACCTTCAGGCCCACACTCTGCCAGAAGGAACGTGGGCGCAGAAGTGCCTGCTGAGCCTGGGCGCTGGCCTAGTGGCAGAAGGGAAGCTCGGTGTGCACGGACCTCTACGCAGAGGGGAAACAGTAGGGCAGAGAAAAGTCTAACTGAAGTTAAAAATCTGATGTCCAACAGCCAGCCCATTCCTCGAAGGCAGTTTCTCAGCCTTCTAGTCACTGGCATCCCCCGAGGCGCCTTTCAAGGTATTTCTCGCTATTCTCCTCCCCGCAAGCCCATGAAATTTTTACGCAATGGATTTACCCTATTTTTAAATGTACGTATATTTTTATACTCTGAAGAGTCCATTCGCACCCCTTGGGGAGACAGTGCCTGGGCTTAATACGTGAGCTGGGGTCCAGGACAGTGTCCGTCGCTCCCAGGTGATGGAAGACTCCATGACATCACCCTCAGAGCTGGGACGAGACAGAACAGATCCCTCCCCCCAACAAGTTCTCAGGTTTTCCAGAATAACCACTACATACACAGAACAAGCACCAAGACAGTCATTTAAGTTTTTTAAAATATAGGGCCTCCCTGGTGGCGCAACGGGTTAAGCGCAGTGCTGTGGAGCTGTCGGCAGCTGTGGCGCGAATTCGATGCCCGGCCGGGGAGATTCCCACACAGCACAGCAGACCTCTCCTGCCTGGCCCGCTGCTCCCCTCAGCAGTGTGTTTCAGCTGATCCGCCTGTTCTGCTCCCCACTCTGTCCCTGGTGAACCCTCTCGCCGCCCCACGCCTCTGGCCTGCACCACAGCTTGTATGCAAAAATAAAATAAATCTTAAAAAAAAAAGTTTTTTAAAATATAAAATCCTGTCTGCCTACAGACAGCCTTAGTAGGAGTATTTTAGAATAGGGAGTTTGTTAGAAAATGTTTTTTTAAAAAATCAATTACATTGGAGAAGAGGGTGTCAGAACTCTCTGATTTGGCCAGTTAAGAACCTACACCTTTCTTTCAAGTGTGTTCTTCCATTTGGCAATCTCTGGACATCTGCTGCTGGAAACAGACTGGCTCACAAGGACTGGGGGACTCGCTCTGACGGGCTGCAGGGCTGCGGGCTTTGGTTTTAGTTGAATCCGTAAGGGCTTCTGATGATGGTAAATGGCATTTGTTTATTCCGTTAATTTTTTTCTTAATGACCGATCAACTTTACACAGTTATTTCCCTTTAACGAGTGAGAAAGAAAAGAATGATAGTAAAGAACTGAGTCATATTTGGGGTCCGAGAATGTAGTTTTCCTGTTAAGAACTATTTCTGTGAATTCAAAAATAAACATGCTGGAAAAGTGACTTCTTTTTACAAGAAATCCTGAACCAAAATCTTCACAAAATAGTATGTAGCATCCACTAAACTGCCTATGTTCATTTTTCATTCTGGAGTCAGTGTTTGCTCCTAAATATACATCTCAAATAATAATACAAACAGTACAGTAAGAGAGCACTCCAAATCCCCCCCAAGAATTATTTTCCAACAATACTCAGATTTCTTTACATTACTTATTTACTAGTCCAAAATAGGTTGATTTGATTTTTTAAAAAGCTGTTTTGGAGTCTCCCTGGTGGCACAACTGTTTAAGTCTCAGCCTATGAAGCTATCCAGAGCCACTGCAGCACAAGTTCAATCCCCGGCCAGGGAGCTTCCCACATGGTGCAGCAGACCTCTCCTGTTTCCCTGCTGCTCCCCTCAGCAGTGCATTTCAGTCAATCCGCCTGTTCTGCTCCCTATTTAGTCTCTGATGAGTCCTCTCACCCACCCCACACCTCTGGCCTACACCCCAGCTTGTATGTATAAATAAATAAATCTTAAAAAAAAAAAGTTGTGTCATCTCAAGAGGAAAATCACTGTCTAATTAAAACGGGGGTTGGGGTTGGATTTGTTTTAAAGGAAGAACAGCTATCTCATGTCCATCTATCACAAAGGCAATGCCTTTTGCCACTGGAGAGGGACTCCCGCCTCAGGCTGTTTCACAGCACACTGAACTGTCAAACCAGCTACTCAGAGGGATTTGGGATGGTGGGCGTTTCTACCATAAAAGCCTTGTTGGTGCTTGTCACCTTTCTTAGCACAAAGACTTGTTATTTTCAAACGAAAGGACATTCTTTGGCTTCAAATAGAAAGCCAAAGTCTCCACCTCCCTGACCCCCAAGATGTCACTGTTCTTAATGGACTCTGTATTCTAAGGAGGGAAATCATATCCCATCTAGACCCTTTCATAGTAGAAAGGCCAGAAAAATTCACTTGAAAGCCTGTACAATTTCTTTATAATTAGCAGGCATACACAATTCAATGTACATTTCTCAGAAAAGCAGCAAAAAAAGTGAGGAGAGAAGGAAAAAAAGGGACTGTAATCTCAGTATCTTGAAGTCAAGAGTTTTTTTTTTTTTTTTTCAGGAGACAAATAAGAAATGATTCATCTTGCCCCCAAACAATAAAAGGTTACAGACTGATATCAAGAAACTGTCTTTTGAAGGTCAATCTATCACCGGGTTTTAGTAAAAACTAAATGTTACCAAACACTGACAGCGAAACACAGCAGAGAACTCAGAGAAAAATCAGACCCAGCAATCTGGATGAAACGTGACATTAAAAACAAGACACAAAGCTCTTTTTCTTCCCTTAGTTAGCCAAAGTGACAGGACACGTGAGCAGGAAGGGCACAGAAACAACCTCTTGAGGCAGCTGCTGCAGAGGCCGTGCCCGTTCACTGGGGCTGGGGTGCACACAACCGAAGTCCTGAACAACCCCGCCCGCCCCGCCCCCCCGCAGACAAGCCCGAGGCCATCAACATGGCCACCCTGACATACCGCGGTCACCACAGGAGGCCCTGAAGAACAGGCTCCTGCTCAGAGCCGAGAATCTAGTTCGAGAAGCCGGACTCCTGGTATATTTTTCGGAAGAAAAGGTGCTGGGGTGTCAGGGCGCACTGTCCGCACGCATGTCCACCCTTTCCCGAAGAATGGGCTGAGATGCAATACCGTTCCATCGAATGTGGGGATCCCGAGAGCAAACCTTAGATGACACCGGTGCCCACAAACACACTCACTAAGCTGACACTTTGGCAGAGGCACGCAGAGGAAAACAGGTAAGAGAATGAAATGATGTGCTAGTGCAATGGAGAAAAAGCGAGCAACAGGGAAGGGGAATAGGGACTGTGGGGCGGGGCGGGGGCGTACTTTTATAACTGGGCAGGAAAGGCCTCCCTGAGAAGGTGACACCTAAGGAAAGACCGGCGGGAGGTAAGGGACAAGTCACAGAAGTCCGCAAAGCAGGTTTCAGGCAGCTTAATTCTGGACTAAAGCATTAACTCCTTGGCCCAATTAAGAAATTCAAAGCTACCTTCACCCTCCACAGAGATGACCGACAGCCCAGGCCACAGAGATCCAGGGTCTGTTCAGGAATGTTCTTGCCTACACAATCACCAGCTCCTAATGACTGACCAGGGAGCACACGGGCACCCCCGCATAACACCAAAGGCTCACGGTTCAAGCGTTGCCTTCCTCTTCATCTGGCTTACCGCACAGGGGCCTTTCGGGACTCTCATTCTTGGTCACCTCTGCCGTTATCAGGCCCTTAACAGCAGCAGTCCGGCTGAATTCAGGGGGCAGAATGTACAGGGCAAAGGCAACAGGTCGTTGGACCCCATACGCTGATAGATAAAATGGGAGGTGAGGAAGATAGTAATTTAGGGAAGGAGAGCTGACTAGCAGGAAATGAAAGTGCAGACGGGTACCGGAACACCAGGCCCCCAAGCAAATGTGCCAGGCGTGACTTCTGAGGAGTCACAATCCATTTGGGTCCAGAATGGACAGCCACTGTGGCTGGCTGGGGTTGCCACTGAGTGGTTGGTACAAAAGGACTCGCCGAGATGGGTGTGGCTGGACAAGAGTGAGTACTGAGGTATCGGGGAGGTGCCGGGACCAAAGGCAAGGGAGAAGAGGGGAGCTAGGGCTCCAAAGCAGGCGGGGACGGTACACGGGACCTGGTGCGAACCACACACAGCGCAGTGGCCTGCGGCTCCGAGGAGAGCACACTGCAGCCTGTCCTCCTCCAAGTGCCTGCGGAGTGAAGAAGGTGCGGGGGCTTCAGACAGCCCTCTCCACCAAAGGCTTCACTCCATCGGCGCTTGGACTGCGGACGGCTGCGAGGGCACCAGGCAACACATTTGTCATATTGGTTCGTTCTCCAACAGCTGCCAGCTCTCCTTGTACACTCCCCACAGATGTATGCACACAACACACGCACACACACGCAAGCACCCTCCACCTTTTAACTCCTGGGTGCTTCTACTTCAGAAAGGAGTAAGTTTATAAAAATTACCTCCATTTTTTTCCCCCTAAAAAGAACCAGCCAGAGACCACTCATCCTACAGAGATGAAGGGGCCCCCACTGTCCCCACACAATAAAAGTTTAGCTCTGAGGAAACTGGATGGCTCCTGCCAGGGCGCTGGTCTCGTGTTCCAGATAAGCCTTTCTGACATGATACACATCTCGGAAAACAAGATGACTGAAGCTTCACATTACAAAGAAGGATACGTAATGCTTTTCAAAAAAGAAATCCGTATCTATCCTCAACTTCTTGTTAGTTTTCCCATCCCTAAAAATCTGGGGAGAAATAAGAATCTTTAAATCCTGTATTTCCTAAATCACTTTTGCTAAGGAGGAACAGCTTTCAACTGTCACAATCCCATTTCTTGGATGTGGTAAAACTTCTGGAATTTGGCAGCTATCAGACATGAAATTTATTTTAGGAATGGAAAAACCAGAAATCTGATCAGATACCACCAAGGCCGGATATTGAAAGTGCTTCATAAACTAATAATTTTTATACCATCTAGTTCCACAAAATGGAAATGTTTCAATAAGAGCGAAACGCATTTTGTTCTCTAAAAAATACTTCAACTGTCAGCATGACTTAGGGTTCCCCTTTTGTATTCTAATGAAAACTGGCCAACTGTTAACTTCGTAGCAAGGTCCATGAAGAGGAGACATTCATCTCCAAATACAAATCGACACATTTTCACCGGCTGTGATAGGTTAATAGTCTATACTGTATCAGACCAGTCCCGGAGAAGTAGGAATGACTTAATAACTTTGCACAGAATTTTTAATCCGTAAACATTTTCCTTAAATTCTTATAAATTATAAATTTATATCAAACTTGTAAATGCAACAGTGATTGGCTAAGCACCAAAATGACGATTTGTTAATTTGGGAAAGTCTGGCTTTTGTGGAAGACTTCTTATGTCTTTCCTGCAGGATGGTGAGGAAAGTGTTACTACGTTTCACGGTTGCTTTTGCCCTGCGGTCCTCGGACTCAACTGCAGGCAGGCGGTGGACCCCACAGAAGCCTTAATCACCCACGTGGGTCATCGCCTTCCCCACGCCTCCACATAGCAATAAATTAATCTTTTTACTGATTCTGATTTTTACACCTTTCTCAATTGATGATACCACTTGTACTTATTTCTAAATTCTGATTTTTGTGAAAAAAGTAAAAGTAGGAACAAAATATTTTAAACTGTCCTTAAGATAAAGAAGGGGCAGCAGTGCCAGCGCCCGTGAGTGCAGAGTCAGCACCCACAGAGCCGCGAGCCAGGAGAACGAGAAGAGATGCCCGCCAAGCACTTACCAGGCGCGATGGTCTCCAGCGTGTCCGAGCTGACCTTCCGGGTACTTGTACAGTGATGGAGGGAGGAACCCGAAAACACCAAGTAAAAAACTACATCATCTTCCACTTTGTCCTCTTCAGTGAGCAAGACGGTGACGACACAATCGCCCTAGGAAGGGAAGACAGGCAAGCGTGCGTTAGGAAGGCTCCTTGCGGCAGTCCATCTTTGCAGCTCTCCAATCTGGGCCACTGAGCATCCAGACCCTGAACACAAATGACCTGAAAATAAGGTCTCTGCCCTGGATGAGCTTACATGTCAGTGGAGGTGGTTAGACGAACAAGCAAGCTGACAAGGCAAGGCAGAGGTGCTTACTTCTGCATTCCACAAATCCCTGCCACACCCACCCACTCTCCGACCGAGGTGGACAGCTCTAACAGAGCCCGGCTGGGGAAGGGAGAGAGCGAGGCGCGTAAGATTTACCTGGTAAATCTGGGTCTGAACCCACCTACAAAGGCTCATGTAAATCCTCTGAGCCTCAGTTTCCCTGAGACAGTGAATTACAGTATGGGGACAGCCGGAAGGTACAGGGCCTTGGGAACCGAACAGACGTGAGGTGGAGGTCAGGGGAATGAGAGGGCGGGGTGAAGGGAGGGGAAGGGATGGCGCTCTCGTCCTGAGAAGACGGTGTCGCCACGAGGCTTGGAGGAGGGGCCAGCACCAAACTCGCTGTGGGCCGCTGGGGCTGTACAGGCTCCCGAGAGCTGACCGGTACGGTCTCCAGACATCTGCAGTTGGCTGTTAAACACAGCCATGATTAAAAGTCAAACGGCACAGGTTTACAGCCAAATTATATTAATTAAAGAGTGTAATGTTCAAAACTCATCCTTCTGGCACTTTTCACCACATCTTACTCTCGCCTATTTTAAAGTCACAGGAGAAATCCCAGTGAAATGCCGCGTTGCTACACATCTCTTCCCAGCTGCATTCAGCGACAAGGCACCAGCAGCCTGACATCAAACACTATGAGAGTATCTGCACTGCTGAAATTGTCCATGCTATAAATCAGGACTTTTGAAAAGTTTTTTTAAGCCATCACATCACTGAAAACAGTTAGCAGTGGGAGAAAGGGGTAACGGGGCATCTCCACAGGGGAGGCAAGGGTATGCTGTGGCAGTGCCAACGAGGAGGGCAGGGCTGCTGGGCACGGAGATGCTGGGGCTAACGCTGCTGGCTCGGCTCCCCAGAGCTCGCTGTTCTCACCACCTCAAGTCTGTTTGTTTTCTGGCTTTCAAAGCTGGCGTACATGCAGCACATGAGCGGCCGGCAGTGGTCAGAGAATGTCTCTGACATCAGCCCACCTGGGTTAGAACCGCTTTGTGTCCATCACCTCTAGCTGTCCCCCTGGGGTATGTTAACTGCTGTGCCAGAGAGGACAAAGTCACCCTTTGCTCTCAAGTCCCTGCAGAGTTAAATAAGTGATAAAGCAGAGTGCCAGTGTACACATGATACATGTTCAGAAAGTGACAGCTAAAACAGGTGGGACGTGTGACACGCACTGTGCAGCAACAAGCAACAGTCGGCGACTTCAGTCCCCTTTAGTTACTTGTGTATTTGAAAGTTTCTGAAAGAGTAGATCTTGAAAGCTCTCAACATGGAAAAATTATAACTTTTTGGGATGAACATTCATCTACTCTGCATACATACAAATACCAAATCAGCATGTGACACACCTAAAACCCCCGTGTGACACGTCTATTATGTGTCGACCAGCAAAATAGCTATTCTGGGCATGAGAACGGAAGCCCGGAGGAGCAGGCGCCAGCCCCTGGCCACACCACTGACAACAGGTGCTCCAAGCACATATGTGAAAAGGAAGAAAGGAGACCCCAAAGCACCGAGCAGTTAGCCCTAGATGGTGCAGTCAGCTTTAATGTGCTTCATGCTGTTCTATGTTTTCCAATTCTTTTAAAATGAAGAGGGTTTTTTTCTATATGAAAAAAAGCTTATTTTTAAAATAATCTGGTCACTTAGGTTAACATGCTACAGCCCTCCAGGAGCCCAAGCAGACAAGTCCATAGACACTGCCCCACGGCAAGTGAGATAATTAGTATCAACACCAGGGGCGCCGGACAGAGAGGAGGTGACTGCCTGGACTCAACCCTTGAGAGTACACCCAGGAAAGCTTCTTTGGAGAAATGCCTGTGGCTACTGCTGCTAAGCTGAGGGCACAACACCAGCTGCCTGACCTTTGTGGAGTTTAGCTTCTCACAGAGAGCTGGGGAGAGACTGTATAAGTCCATCTCCGCACCTACCATCTCACCAAAGAGCCTCATGGAGGGCAGGTGCTCAGCCGATGCTTTCTGGGCTAAATAAACACATTCGATCTTTTTTTACAAACAAAACTTACAATGCTACCTAATAAGCAAAAGGCTGAGCTTGTGCTGTTGCTCACTTTCTTCAATCAAGCACAGGCTGAGCGCCTGGCAAGGTTCTATGGCAGGTACTGAGGACAGAAAGATGAGACAGTGCTGCCCTCTTGGGGCTCACGGCCTTTTAAGGTAGCTGAGACAGGCCACGGTTGCAGTTCTGTGAAAGCAGAGCGGGCAAAGCCACGAGCAGGCACAGCAGGACTCGGAGGCGGCCTTGGAGTCTGCCCTGGAAAGGAGGAGAGGGCACCCCAAAGGCCATCCCAAACATGGGTCACTGCACGGAGCCGGAGGAAGAAGACTTCTCTCTTGCTTGATTTCAAATTATCTGAAAGAGAAGCTTGTGCGGAGTGGACAGCGGTGAAAGCAGGGCAAGTGAAAGCCTAGAGACCAAACCCAAACTCGTTCTGGAAGGAGCCCTCAGATGGGGGGTTTTAAACACCAGGTATAACGCTGCTAATAACCCAAAGACACATCGATCTTCTTGTATTTCCATCTCTGTGAGGCCCCAAAGTGCCATCCCTTGGTCTTCTCTACAACGGCATTCATTCGAAAGGACAGCAGGACTAACTACGGGGGGACACCGGAGTCCCATCTGCGTGGCCTGACTTCCTAGGATGCGCTAGGAAAATGCAAGGCAGAACTACAGGCACAGTATGACAAAGCAGAACACCACGGGTCTTCAAGAGAACAACTCACATAAATGTCTGATGTCGCCGCCTTCGTGCCGGAAGACAGACGGCCTGCCAGGGGCAACGCCGCACCCCACCTTGGGCAGGGCTCGTCAGTTCTGCTGGTTCTTTAATGCACCCTGAAAGTAGCTCATCTGGTCCTCAGAGTGGTTTCATTTTTCTGGGCAATTAATGCCATCACTCTGCGTGTTTCCCCCCCGGCAAACAAGTCTGCAATACCGCTCTGCCTCAGTTACCTCAAGTGCAAACACTGCTCACTGAGCAGGCATCACCAGTACACAGCCAACGAAGCAGGAAAGGCGGGGACCAGGAATCAGATCAGAATCAGCCCCTTCACAGAGGCAGACTTGATAAAGGCCACCTGAAGCTCATTGTGTCAGCAGAACGAATTCACTCATCACAATTTACCACAATTTACCAAGGACACACTTGGGAAGGCCTGTTAGCCTGGGGACGCAACGTGAGGGAGGCAAGGCCTCTGGCCTCACGGCTCTCACACTGCAGCAGGTAAGATGATCAAGTTAGGAAAAGCGACAGCAGGGAAAGCCCTGTTAGGTAACAAGACAGGGCAGGGAGCAGCGTGTGCTGGAGCGTGGAGGGGGGGGAGGGCTGATGCAGGGAGGAGACAGGTCCGAGAGAGGGTGGTCGGGGTGGTCCCAGGGGAAGTCCCGTTTGAGCAGAAGCCTGTGTGAAAAACAAGTTGCAAGTGTCCAAGGTCAAAGTGCATGGACCTTTGGCATAAGCTAAATTCATTCCATACAGGCAGACTTTGGTGACTTTAGCTTATCTGACAATTTTATTTGATATTTAAAATTACTTTTTATTTCTACAAGTCCAAATAAATGTTTTGTCAATGAAATTCTGTAACCTGGCTTCATTTTTAATCCACTCAAATCATCCCCCTTCCCACTGCTAACACTAATAAATTCTAAATACACTAATAATCAAAATTCAGATTGTTTTCCAGTTCATAATCTTTGCAACACTAAAACATATTCAAAAATTAAACCAGCAGATGGCGCTCAATAATCTGCTGAGTCCTTTGCATCGAGAGGTTTTAGAACTATCCTCCCTAATGACAAAGAATCTTGAAACTTCAGCTGGAAAAGGAATCAAGTTACAAAAAGTTTGGAAATCATTTCATGCCTGAGCCCCTTTAATGGGACGTGTTCTTTAAAAAGAGTTTTGTTTTGTTTAAATCTAAAACAGTTTGTTTCCATTTTTACTTAAACTTTTTGTTTCAAAAATTTTAAGAGCATGAGGTGTGGGGTTTTATTTGTTTCAACCCAGCCACTCAGTCTACTCTTGTTAAGGACCGCTAAACTGGTGGGAGGGTGTTGACCGGTGGCTTAAATAAATAAATAAAATTAATAATAATTAAAAAAAGAAACAGTAGTCTCTCCCCCCCTCACAAATATTGCACAACTGTCTGGAACGGCTAGAATAATTAGGTCCACACTTAAAGAGACAGTCTCCCCTTTGCTAAAAGACCCAGATATTCAGTTAAAAAAAGACAGGATTTTTGTTAATTCTGAGAGAATTGTGATGAAGGAATTGGAGGTAATGAGACAGACCCACCTCTCTGGCTCCCCAGCCCTCTCCCCCCAACCAGAGCACAGATGGCAGAAGCCGGACAGGGACACTCTCCAACCAAAATCCACCAGCTAGAGACGCCTCCTCCCACCCACGGCCCTCCCTCCCTCCCTCACTCACCCACTCACCGAGCCTGTTATTCCTTGATCAGTTCTCAGGGCTTTCCTCTAAAACCACCCATGAGGAACCGAATAGAATACCCAGAATTAAAGCCACATATCTATGAACAACTAATCTTTGACAAAGGAGCAAATAAAATGCAATGGAACAAGGACAGTCTATTCAATAAATGGTGCTGGGAAAACTGGACAGCCACATGCAAAAAAATGAAGCTAGACTACTACCTCACACCCTGCACAAAAGTCAACTCAAAATGGATAAAAGACCTGGATGTAAGACCTGAAACCGTAAAATGTATAGAAGAAAATATAGACAAAACTCTACATGACATACGTCTCAGCAAAATCTTGAAAGACACATCCCTCAAAGCAAAGGAAGTGAAAGACAATATAAACAGATGGGATTATATCAAAATAAAAAGCTTCTGTACAGCAAAAGAGACATTAACCAAAACTAACAGACACCCTACCAACTGGGAAAAGATCTTTGCACACAATACATCTGATAAAGGACTGATAACAAAAATTTACAAG